>JACXGM010027188.1:0-14588 GCA_016801145.1 Umbra pygmaea | reverse complement strand
CTGTCTATTTATTGTTTATTTTAATTGGAATAAATTCAATAGCTTCACTGTTGTTGAGTCTATTGCTTCCAAATTTCCTCCACACATCAACAATAAATAGGCAGAGCAATCTTTTCAAATTTAACAGTTGTAGTAAGTTGATGGGGAAGCCCTAGATGTGTTTAGTGATTTTGGAAGCAATAGACTCAACAACAGTGAAGCTATTGAATTTATACAGCAGTAATAATAAATAATAAATAGGCAGAGGAATTTTTTCAAAAATTTGCAGTTGTAGTAATTTGATAGGGAGGCCCTAGATGTGTGTAGTGATTTTGAAAGCAATAGACTCAATAACAGTGAAGCTATTGAATTTATACAGCAATAATAGTACATAATAAATAGGCAGAGCATCTTAAAAAAAAATAGCAGTTGTAGTAAGTTGACAGGGAGGCCCTAGATGTGTGGAGTGATTTTGGAAGAAATAGACTCAATAACAGTGAAGCTATTGCAATGTATGTTTGTATCGACTTTCGATTTTGCACTTTGTAGACGATGCCTAGACGTTCGGCTGAAGGCAGAACGCTCACATGGCTGCACTTCATTTATCTACACATTTCGATGGTTCTTTCGGATGAAAACCATGTTGTAGCTTGTTGTCTACCTTACTAAGGTTAGATAGAGCTGCTTATTGTGTAATGAAAACGTTTCGCTAATGATCTATTGAACCGCAAACCGCCAATCTGCCAATCTGCCAGTTTCTGTCTAACCCGGGATTTCCACTAACTGCGGAACGGCTGCAGATCGGCTCCGCTGCGTGTCGGCTCCGTGCTCCACCATCATTCAATACCCACCAGGTCCGTAGTGGTTGCGGAACGACTGACAGTGACTATACGAGGACCCTCGCAAATTCACGTATGATCGCGCGATATAACAGCATATTTACTGTACTGAGTTGCTGCGGAGCTCTCCGGCATCCGGCAGAAATAGAATCTCTGCGTATCTGCTCCGCAGGGCTGCGGATCGCCGGAGCTGGGACGGAGTCGGAACGCAGCCGTTCCGCAGTCAGTGAAAATACCAACATTGACTTTAATGGAAACCTATTGACTCCGCCGCTGTTCCGGAGCGGATCCGCAGCCGTTCCGCAGTTGGTGGAAATTGCCGGTAACTTCACCGAAGTGCGGTAGGCTACAGCTACAGCCAGTGGCACTACGGAAGCCGTTCGTTGCAGCGCAGTAGTTTGAATTCAAGACGAGCACATTATTAATTAATTATTTATCTCTATATAACTTTGTTATATCGATATAACGAATTAATAAGTCATAAAATAATTTTTTTTATATTAAAACGATCTTTGTTATATCGATATAACGACTTAATAAGTCATAAAATAAAATAAATCCATGGCCGTTCTCGGCTTCCGTAAGTTTCACCACAAAAGGATGCATAATTTAAATGTATAACACATTAATAGAAATATGTAATGCAAGAAAATCCTTGTTATTCCCACTTCACTTCATCTCTAATTGTACTTAGGGACATTCCTTAAATAAATGTAATGGATCCTGGATCTAATTCCCATGTTTCTGTGTGGGAGCAGGAGAGCAAACCCAGAACAGTACACCAGGCTCTTCATTATCATGACTGTATACGTCAGAGAGGCCATGTTCAGACGGCACATAGACTGGAAGGAATCTAAAGAAGAGAAACAGAGTAACGCCTGGATTTCATCTGATTGCTGGTTACAAACATTGTTGTTTTTAAAGACAATTCTCAGATCAACCTATCAAATAATCAGTTACCATTTGGTCACACTAGGACACATGCCATGTGAACCAGATCGGAAGATGATCTGTAAAATGTTTTTTTCTTCTAATCTAGGTCCAGAGACTGTCTATGAACCGCATTGGACTATTAAGTGCTAAGAACCAATGTACTGTGATCACACTCTGTGAGGTGCAGAAATAGGCACACTAATTCTAAAGAGGTGACCGATCGAAATCGATTGCTAAAATTATCCAGGTACTCAAGGATGAGTTAATGGAATAAACATAACTGTTACCATCTGTAACCTCCTGGGTCACTGGCTCCTTTGTGGTAACTATGGAAGGACAGGTTGGTGCTGCCATGGTGGAGGGGGGAGCCGTGGTGGTTGGAGGAGCCATGGTGGTTGGAGGAGCTTCAGTTGGTTTCTCTGTGACTAAGACTGAAGAAAAGTTTTAAATCATTTTTTTAGAGCACTATGTAGTGTCAGACTGCATAAGAAAAATATTAACTGAATAAATAATAAATGTATATGTAAAACATTTTAAACAAATACTATTGTATAAATATGAAATTACGGAGTGTACCTTTTGGTGCTTCAGTTTCAATATTTCCCCCTTCATGCTCCACAGAACAGATGTATTTATTAACATCTGCCTTCTCTTTATCAATGATGATCATACTGGTGGTCTTTCCTTCCTCTCTCTGTTCCAGCTCTTCCTTCTCTCCTTGAGGAACCTCCACTATTTGGCCATTTCTATCCTTCATCTTCCATGAGATCTTGACCAAGTCTGGCATCATGTCTCTAGCCAGACAGAGAAGGTTGGTCTTACCATTCGACTCAGGTTTAGATGCTGGGTACACTGTCACTTTGGGGTTTTGAACTAAAATCTCTGATGTGCAATAGAAACAATAACAGATACAAAATTAATTGTCATTTCTACTTACGTTTTTTTTGAGTTAGAGTAATGTCTGCATGCATTTTCAATATAATGTTTACATTGTGATTAGATTTTATTTTACTGCAAACAAAAATCTTTCCTTGTGTCAAATCACTTGATATTTATACCTGACATCTTCAAACTCCTGAAAATGTATTTGATTTCAATAATCAATATATCAGGCAATTTTCGAACCAACTTTTAAATCATTTTCTAGCCAACCTTCTAAATGATTTTAGTCATTGTCGTGGAAAATAAAATTACCAATATTTAACTAAGATAGTCTAGGTAAGACCGAGCGGGTCAAATTCTCTTTTCCACAATGATATTAATTGACGTGTTTGTAAACATGTTCTTAAATAATGCATACTTGTGGAGTATTACTAAATAATACTTTCTTAAAACATTAGGAAAATAATGAGATTAATTATTTAAGAAAAAATATGTCTAGAGTACATCATTACAGGTTTTGTAATTAATGTACAAAGGTAGTCCACTTTAATCATTTTGATTTGTATTAACTTTATGTCTCAAAGCTTTAACAAGAATGCTTGGATTTTAATTTACTACACTAAATTACATGTATTTTCTTAATTTGAGTGAACAAAAATCCCCCAAAATTTAAAAGATTCACCAGAATTTGAATTCTTTGAAAAATATGAATTATGAATGGTATAGATTTGTAGACCATAATATAGATTATTTGTCAATCATAATAATATTGGCAATTTTATAAATGTAATGATCATCTTTGTGGAGACTTCTCAATACTTTTGGAAACCAAACAGACATACAGTTGATTTATTGTTAATTATTTGAAATTGTTAATTATGATTTAATGCAGAGAATTCACCGAAAAATGTAAATTTATCTCTTACCTATCACATAAAGTCTCGTACCAGAGCCAAATATCTTTACCAAACCCACAGTGAAAAGTCCCTTGTCAAAAAGTTATCTGCTTTGATATAAAAAATATAGTTTCTACAAAAATATAGTTTCTAAAATTCCTTCTGCTTTTTTCCAAAAATGTACTGTACATGCCATGATAGATGTTCTCTATGCATAGTTTCATTATCAACATATACATTTTTGTTTTGAATTGTTAACAGTAAGGGTACCGTACACACATGCACACACTTGTTTTGTTATTTCCTGGTTGGTAGCGGAGACCCAGAAATATATGGAACCTAATCCTAACCTTAATAACCTACATTTTATGCCCAAATGTATCACTACCCTGGTAGTTGATAGTCAGGCAGCAACAGCATCTGAACATCTGCAGCCAAGTTTTCAATCTGTGAGCAAGTAACTTTATTGCATCATGGTTACCCAGCTTTTCTCATGGCGATATGTAGAAAATCGTACAAAACAAGTAATTTGTACAAATGTTTACATTTTCGGAGTCATGGAAACGTAAAGCCTTGTACATTTACAAAATTTTAAAATGTCAGTCTCCTTAACCTAACCCTAACCTTAACCTCACCTTACCCTAACCTTAACCTCCCCTTACCATAACCTTAACCTTAACATCAATAACCTTGCAATATGTATACCATATCCATAAGTCTGTCTATGTAATGTGACGATTTTTTCATTACATACAGTTATACCCAGGTATTGCAATGAGAGCAGGTAGGTTTACCATGTGAAATTGAAGATCATGTGACTGTATGTTACGCACTGCCTCCCCAGGAGGGGAGAGGGATGCTACAACTCGCTGCCCAAGTGGTCAGAGAATGGAGTATGAGGTCGTAGGTGCGAGAAAGGACACTGAACACCAGCAGCTACCGTTTCATAAAGGGCTTTATTTCTGCCACAGTAAAAATAATAGTTTGGGAGGAGAGGATGAGTGAACCCAAAGCAAAGAACTGATACAGAACACCCCACTTCTAACCTGACTAACCCACTGAAACATAACACTAAACTATCTGGCACACGGTCAAGGCGCCCTAACAAAAGTACAGGGAGTGGGCACTCAGAACTTACCTAGTGCACATATACATTGGAGTTATCCCTATGGGTGGTGTAAGCCCATGGACGTCTTGCCTGACACTCCGACATGTATCCTCTCCCCCTCTGGGAAAACAAAAGGAGAACCAACGGTTACTATTGCACAGGGCAACAACACAATACACCAATACTTCGCACTATAATAATCCACTCTAACACACACACCAACCACTCTCAAGACGTTTTACAAAATGCACACTACCAAATGAGCCAACGGTGAGCTATGAGGTAAGCTCTATCTTTTCTTTTTATCAGCACCTGCATGGGGAACAAACACACAGAGAGAAGAACAAACACAGAGACAGGACAGAACACATCACAGAGAACACTAAACATAACTAGGGGATGTAACACGCCCACCACAAAAAGACAGAACCGGCAGGGTTGTGTCGTCTTTATGTCAAAACACCTATTTCCCAACCCCAACAAGATCACCCCAATCTGATTGACATTTCTTAGTTGTTTAGTTGCACACATTTCATGTACTCTTTACGCTCACCAATACCGTCATCTGTGCCTTCTACACTGTCAGCCTCTGCCAGCTGCTTGACAGTGTTGGTCGGGCTGGACTGAACTGTCTGGATTGGAAGGAGAAACCCTTTGCCGGTAGGCCTTTAACATGTTCACGTGACATAACCGTAAAGAATGTTTGCGCTCAGGGGTTCTGACCATGTAGTTGTGCTCACATACACGTTTCTCCACAGTATACGGTCCGGAGAACTGAGTGGAAAAGGATGATCTGGGCAACGGCAGCAACACTAACATCTGATCACCAGACGCAAACACCCTGGCCACAGACCTCCTGTCGTACCTGTTTTTCATCCGTGTCTGGGCGACGGAGAGGGACTCCTTGGCTAAACTGCACGCATTGTGCAACCTCTCACGAGTCTTGGACACATAGTCCAACACATTTAGACCCATAATACTGCCAGCTAGGTTAGGATCCAGTATGTGTACTTTTATGACTTTTAATTTATCTCTAACTATATGGCCAAACACTAGATCGGCTGGGCTGAATCCCAATGATTCCTGTACTGTTTCTCTAATGAAAAATATAACGAACTGGACCCCCTCATCCCAGTCTGATTTTGTTTCTAAACAGTATCTGCTTAACATGCTCTTTAAAGTTTGATGCCACCTTTCTAGTGCCCCTTGACTTTCAGGATGGTATGCGCTAGAGGTATGGTGCTTGATTGCCAAGGCTTTTAGCACAGAGGCAAACAGTTTTGATGTAAAGTTTGTAATCTGACTGTATTGTTTTAGGCAGGCCAAACGTGGTAAGAAACTTAATCAAAGCCTTAATCACAGCTTTCGATGTTATTGATCGGAGGGGAATTGCCTCTGGGCATCTTGTGGCACAACACATTATGTTTAACAGATACACGTTGCCTGATTTAGTCTTTGGGAGAGGGCCGACACAATCGATAATCACCCTCTTGAAAGGTTCACCTATTACAGGTATCGGTTAAAGAGGAACACGGGGAACCACCTGGTTGGGCTTTCTAGTTCGTTGACATACACTACAGGTTTTTATGTATTTTGCTATGTTGGATTTTAAACCGGGCCAGAACAAATGTCTTACCATGCGTTCACACCTACTTTTGAGGAAAGCAAAATTGAACGCCTCGTGTCGCTTTCCAGCTTGAAACTCGTCGCTTTTTATCGGCGTTTCATGGGAAATGTCAATCACTTGAGTATTGGCCTTCCATATAATTGACTTAAATAAAAACAAATTTCCATTGGTTTTTTTTGTATGTGTTTCTCATTTCTTAAGAAGCTAAATGGCTATTAATTATGTTCGATGAAGTTTAGCCGTTACATATGGCATGATGTGTGCTGATTGGTTGACGCTCCGTCGCTTCAGCCAAAAAACTATTTTCAACTTTTTCCACGCCCTCTCGTCGCCTCCTCTCCTTCCCACGCGTCGTTTCACGTGCACTGCTCTTATTCACCGTTTGGCGCCTCCCAATTCATCTTGTACCATAGAGAATACATTGAGACTCGACACCCTGACGCCCACTAAAAATGGCAGGTGTGAACGCAGGGTTAGGACACAATTGTACGTCTTCGTAACCCCCAGGTGACCTGCCCACACGTAATCATGTTCTAGTGACAACACCTGCCTCATCAGACTCATCAGACCAAGGCAGCACGTCTGACGCAATTACAGTCTGCGTGGCCCCTGTGTCACGCAACACATTACTGGACCATTGTCTATTTTTCCCCTCACTTAGGGAAACCTAGCCCTTTGATATGAAGAGGCTATACCCCACGTCAGCCTCTTTCCAATGCACCAAACCCACTCCCTTGGGCTTATTGCGAGGTGGGGACAGAGGAGCTTTTGGCTTATTCTTCAACCCCAGGCATTCAGCGATTAAATGCCCCGTTCGATGACAGTAGAAGCACTCCCTATCATGCCTTCCAGGAGGAGGACTGCTGGAGAAACCACAAGGTGTTTTAGCGACTGACGGAGTATGCGTTTTGTACTTGGATTGAACACTGTTTTGTGCGTTAGCGTTTACTTGTCAGCCATAACTGCTGCCTGTGCCAAAGTGACCACCTTTTGTTTGTTAAGATGTACTACTATTCTGTCAGGTAGAAGATTTTTAAAATCCTCTAGCAGCACTAATTCCCTGATGGCAGCATTGGTATTAACCTCACTAGCTGTACACCAGCGGTCAAACAGGGACTATTTGTCCCTTGCAAACTCAACAAATGTTTTGGTGGCCCCTTTTTATGGTTTCGGAATTGCTGCCTGTACGCCTCCGGTACCAATTCATAAGCCCTGAGAACAGCAGCTTTCACCACCTCATCCTGTCCACTTTCTTCCAGGGACAGAGATGCCACTACCTCCTGGGCCTTCCCAGTCAGTTTACACTGTAGCAGTATTGGCCAGATCTCCTTAGGCCAGTGGAGCGCTCCTGCAACAAACTCAAATGCAGAGAAATAAGAGTCAACCTCCTGTTCCCGGAATGGAGGTACTATTGATATGTTTCTCCCTATATCAAATTGTCCTTTTCCAGCTGTTAAAGGAGCTGCCCCAGCTTCCAGATCCAGCTGCCTAATTTTTGCCTCCTTGTTTGCCTCTATCTCCTTCATCCTAATCTCTGCCTCCTTGTCCATTTTCCTGAATTTCTAACTCATGCCTCCTCTGTTCTGCCTTATCTCTAAGGTCAGCCTCAAGACGAGCTACACGTAGCCTGAGTCTCTCAGTTTCCACCAACTCACCAGACTCCGACAGAGATGGCTCAAACTTTGGCAGGGTGAAAGGAGCCCAGATTTCATCCTCCACACCACCATCTGACCTGACTCCATCTCATCCCCTTCCCTGACTTCCCCAGCCACATCTCGTTCCTCCTCTACTTCCTCTTCTACATCCTCCTCTTCCTCATCCTTGGAGGTAAAAACTCCCACTGTCAATAAATGTTGCATAATGATTACCACCATTTCCGCCTTAAGTGTCTGCTTAGCCACTGCCAAGCCATAGTGGGTTGCTACCGCTATGAGGTCTACCTTGGTCAACTTTGCCAATGCCTCAAAGGAAGGGTTCCCGATGAATACCTCAACTGCCAGTGAGGCCATACAAAAAAACACAGGTGTAGACCACACTGAAGACTCACACGGGATGACAACACACGAAAACGCAACACCAAACTACACCAAACTAGCTAGTACTTACTCACACCCCCAACAACACACTCCAGTCACCAACCACTAAGGTGTCAGGGCAGCAAGGTGTAACATCCCGGACGAGCCCCCATGTGTTACGAACTGACTCCCAGGGAGTGGAATGGGATGCCACACCTCGTTGCCCAAGTGGTCAGAGAATGGAGTATGAGGTTGTAGGTGCAAGCAAGGACACTGAACACCAGCAGGTACCGTTTCACAAATGGCTTTATTTCTGCCACAGTAAAAATAACAAGTCACAGAGTGGTGACTTTCAAAGAATAAAATTTCCAAAAGTCCAGGCTTATATTGTTTAGAAGCGTATTAAATAATGCACTAGGTAAGTGTGCAAAGCAAGATTATACAGATTGTGGTTCTTGGAACAACTTAGAAAAAACAGTTAACATGTGGCAATTTATCCTATATTGCCAAATTACAAAAAAAAACTTACCTTACTACAATCCTCACGTCGTAGAGAAGTTCTTCTTGTCTCTTGTGTACTAACTTTAAGAACCTCAGTAACAAGTTGAAGGTAAAATATGTTACCATCTATTTCCACTGTAGTAACCAGGTACCAAAGGCATTTAAAGTGGGTTTTCAATATTAACCTCAAGGTCTTCACTCCACATTTACATTGAAACTACCAGGTAACTACACTTTCTGTTACCCAGTAACTACACAGTAACTACACAGATTCAGGCCTTTATTTTAAAGCCAATCTTAATACCCCATAACTACACTGTAGTTACCAAGTACCAAAGGAATTTCAAGGGGGTTGTCAATAGTAAGTTCAAGGTAACTACTCGACTCTTACAGTGAAACTACCAGGTAACTACACTTTCTGTTACCCAGTAACTACACCGTAACTACACTGAATCAGGCCTGTATTTTAAAGTCAATCTTAATACCACATAACTACACTGTAGTTACCAAGTACAAAAAGGAATTTCAAGTGGGTTTTCAATAGTAAGTTCAAGGTAACTACTCGACTCTTACAGTGAAACTACCAGGTAACTACACTTTCTGTTACCCAGTAACTACACAGTAACTACACTGAATTAGGGCTGTATTTTAAAGCCAATCTTAATATCCCAGAACTACACTGTAGTTACCAAGTACCAAAGGAATTTCAAGTTGGTTTTCAATAGTAAGTTCAAGGTAATTACTTGACTCTTACAGTGAAACTACCAGGTAACAAGGCTGTCTGTTACCCAGCATATACACAGTAACTACACTGAATCAGGCCTGTATTTTAAAGTAGAGACTAATACCATGTAGTTGCACTGTAGTTACATGTAACAAGGGCATTTAAAGTCGATTTTCACTGGTACAAACAAGGTAATTACAGTGAAACTACCAGGTAACAAGGCTGTCTGTTACCCAGTAAATACACAATAACTACACTGAATCAGGCCTGTATTTTAAAGTAAAGACTAATACCAGGTAGTTGCACTGTAGTTACATGTAACAAGGGCAATTAATGTTGTTTTTCACTAGTACTTCCAAGGTACTTACAGTGAAACTACAAGGTTGTTAAACTGAATAGAGCCTGTTTAATAGTAGTTAAATATGTCAAACCAAAACCTCTGTTACCACTTTAAATACATGTATTTTACAATAACTTATTTTGATGACAACATAAAAAAGCTGGCAAGTTGTTATATTATTGTTTAACTCACAATAACAAACATTGACATATGTGTAGGTGAATTGATAGACTTCAGGCGAGCAGAAGTTAGTATACTGTATAACTGTTTAGCATTTTTATTACATAAAAAATTATACAACTGTAAAATGCAGAATAAAGTGAACAATCTACGGATTACATAAAATATATGTTGGAGCAGACCAGCCTACAGTATATCAAATTGTACAGTATCCTTAACTATAAACATAAACCTGGCCGTAGTGAAGACAGCTCCTGCCAAAGGTGAAACACTGGTCTTTTCAGTCCCAGAGTCCAAACTAAAATTATATAGCCCCTTAAACCTCAGCTCTTTAACACCATTTTATGTCATATCTGAATGTACCTACAGTATAAGATATCTTGCCAAAGCATGGGAGAGTAGTGACCAAAAGGTAGCTAAATCCCAATGAAGTTCGATAACCAACAAATCACCACACAAGACGTCTGGCCAATGTGGTTCATGTCCACATTAAATTTGACACTTTTCACTAACTCCTGTTGAACATGTGACTAAAGTTTGCATTTATTGTGGGTGATATTACCCTTGCAGTGAAAAAAAATGTTCACTCATCCACTCAAGCTAAGGGCTCGAGTGGAAATAGCTTTTATAAATTTGCACCCGCGTTTAAGATGGCAATATTTACTGCATCTGGTTTTCACAGGAATTTCCCTGAGTGAAAGTGACAAGGGGACATGTTTAGGGGCTGCCTAATTTGGGTTTGTACCCTAGCCAAAGCTGTATGCTTTAAACAGGAAATCCATCATGGAGATCTTCATGACGGGCATCTACAGTATGGTGCTTTGTCCATCTTGAGGGGAACTGTTGGAATCCAAGATCACTGCCAGCATGGTGACACCTCAAGAATCCTAACAAAGGAGATGAGAAGACACAGATGATTAGAAAGAAAGCAGCAAGAGAGACAGAGGATATAACATTTTCATGACTTGCCCAAAGACTATAAGGACATCCACAATACATACACTACATAAAACATGAGCTTGTTGGGCATTCCATTACCAAACCAAGGGCATTAACATGGAGTTGCCCCCCCGTGCGGCTACATCAGCCACCACTCTTCTGAGAAGGCTTTTTAGAAAAGGTTTGGAGTCTATCCAGGGTCAGCTCACGGGGGCAGCAGCTCTAGCAGGAAAACCGAAACTTCCCTTTCCACAGCCAAATTAACTAGCTCTGAGTGGGGGATCTAGAGGCGTTTCCAGGCCAGTGTGGAGATGTAATCTCTCCAACTTGTCCTGGGTCTTCCCCAAATCCTTATCCCAGCTGGACGTGCATGTAACGCCTCCCAAGCTACCTCAACTGGCTCCGTTCTACGTGCAAGAGCAAAGAAAGAGAAAGAACTCTACTCCGAGTTCCTCACGGATGACTGAGCTTCTCACCCTATCCATAAGGGAGACGCCAGCCACATTACCCCCCCAAAAAAAACTATTTTGGCCGCTTGTACACGCAATCCCCTACTTTTGGTAATGACCCAGCCTTCATGACCATAGATGAGGTTAGGAACGAAGATTGACCAGTAGATCTAGAATTTTGCCTTCTGGCTCAGCTCTCTTTTCGTCACAATGGTGCGGTAAGTAGAATGCAACACCTCCCCTGCTGCTCCAATTCTCCGGCCAATCTCACATTGTCACCTCACCCGCAAACAAGACCCTGAGATACTTCATATATGGCACTCTCTGTTTTGGATTATGATTACCTACAGAATGCTGTGCTTTTTAACACAAAAAACATGACCTCCAATGCATCGCCATGTTGAATTTCATTTCCTGGTCAAACGGCAAAATGTGCACTGCATAGATTGGGAAATCGTTGTTCTCTCCAAACAGCTTTATCCAATGTTTAAACCATTATGAATATTCTACAGCTTTTGGAAGCTGGTCACTGAAAGAGAAGTAGTTCTGTTTTCAGTCTGTGGAACTCTACACAGTGCACCTTTAACCAGTCTCGCAAGCCAGACATCTACTTCGCAAGCAATCTTTAAATGGCTACGGTAAAAACGTCTAGAAAATTTTGCATTAAATTTGGAGCAAAAGGGGATGGACCGGAAATTTAAAAAGGAAAGGGAAAGGACATCTTTACTTTTCCGCAACGTTTTTGTAAAAAGCGTAAGCGCACTTCCTAACAATGTTTTTCCTCCTGCGGGCCAAAACTTGTAAATGTTTGTAAATGTTGCTTAGCTGTAGAGAACACGCACCACAACTTTTTTTCTTTACTTCCGAATGTGCATAGAAAACTAGCATTCTTACCAGACATTGTGTAGCGTACCTAATGTCTGGCCAAGTGAGACTAACCTTTAACTGAAGGTGAGATCCTTCACATTTTTCAATCTTATTTTGCAGGACCGGTGTAGTTCCATTCTGGACCTGTAATGACAATTGTAAGAAAATTATTTTATTCAGTCGACACTTATTGGAATTGTCACTGACTTTCCCCTCAGTAAAACTTACCCAATTCAAAGAATATATAAAAATCATGCATTTTCGAAAAAGATCTATAAAAAAGTTCAAACCTTTTTTACAGGTGACCTTTTGCTTTATTTTTTTGGTTACTAAACAGGCAATTCAAATCTATGGTAAATTAACCATTCATGGTTAACCTTTATTTAACCAGGTAAGTTGACTAAGAACAAGCTTGTATTTACAACAACAACCTAGGAACCTAATTAAGGTTAACTGTCTTGCTCAAAGACAGAATGACAGAGGTTTCACCTTGGCTATCAGGGGATTTGAAACAGGGTCCTCAGGTACCTCATTCAAATGCCCTAACCGCTAGCCCACCTTGCCACCCCTGTTTTTTACAAGTATGTTTTTAATAAAAAATGTACACAGGTTTTATCTAAAGAGACCTAGACATTACTCTGTATAAATAAACGTAAAATATATAATTGACATGGAAAAGTAGTACGGTAGCTTATTATAGCTAGGCGTGTGAAGAAACATTGTTATTTGTGATGTTTATAATATTCACTGATCAGCCATAACATTATGACCACTGATGAAGTGAATAACAATGATAACGTCAATATCATGGGCCATGGCACACCTTAATTGGGGGATGAGGGATGCTCATAGTGACCGTTTAAACGTTAACTGAAAGTAAAAATTTGACTAATTTATACTATCCGTTAAACAGTTTAAGGGGGTTTTCTTTGATTTTTTACGTTTAAGTTTGGTATGTGCTAGTCTGGAAAGATCCAGACCCAAATCTGACAGATTATCCTAACATGTCAAAAAAGAAAAAGTAATTAAGAAAATGCTTGGTTGCTAATACATGTAGTGCAAATATAGACAGCTAGTTAGCTTTCATCTTGAAATGAAAGGACTACTGTAATTAATAACCCCTTTCTTTTCGATGAAGCTACAAGCTACTGAACTTTTGCTACCTTGTTCGACAATATAAAGTGGAAATCTTATTTAACATGTTTTGCTCGCTCGAATGATATGACACCTTTACAGTCACAGAAAATGTGATACCCACCGTCTCAAACATAGATTGTATAGGTCTCAAATAAAGTCTGCTGCAGTCAAATCGTTCAGTAGCCACCAGAAAATGCTGGTGGACTCTTCATCCCATGAAAACTTGCGCGAACCACGGGTCCACTCCAGAGACTGTAAAAAAATACTCATGTGCCGTACGAGGTGGATGCAAGAAAAACACAACCTCTCGTAGAGATGTCAATTCCTATAGAGACACTTGATATTTATTTTATGACAAAAATATCCGTTAATTTTCCATTATTTGTCATAGGATACTTTTTCCCAATCATTCGCAGGCAAATTTCTTAATGCCCTGTAACATGAATGAGCATGCGTCACGCACTCAAAACGTTTTGGCTAAAAGTGACGCAGTTGCCAGCCATACTAGCAAATTACGGTGGCCCTGAAGTGCAAATCACAACAGCAAATAGGAAAACATTTCAACAAATCATAAAACACAATGCCAAATAGGAAAACAAAACGGCAAATAGGAAAACACAACGGCAAAAATAGGAAAACACGACAGCAAATATGTAAACACTTCAACAACTCAAAAAACACAAAAACATTAACTTCTTACGGAAAAGGTAGGGCCTATCTAGCAGAGTACAGACCCTCCTGATTGGACAGACGGACTGTCTGTCTTTTAACAGGAAGAAGAGGTTAAAAACACGGAAAAGCGCCTATTTTGAGAACATGAGTACTTCCAAAGATACTTTCGTTATTATTAGTGTTGGGAGTAACAGCGTTTAAGTTACTTATTTTCCATCGTTGCAACGCCGTCATCGTTACTACAATTATTTGGTTGAATGAAGTTCAAGGTGTCAGGCTTTGGCTACACATCCGCAGCCTTGAGGGAGCAGGGATGTATGGTGTAAGATCAGGTAATGTAAAATAGGTAAAGTAAATATCGCATTTATTCAACATTTTTATACAATTTTACTATTTTGATAGCATTTTATAATGATGTTCTGTACATTTCTGCAACTCATAGACGGTTTTGCTTTAGCTTGCAACCTAACGATATTTACTTGCTGTTAATTCTAGTGCTA
>JACXGM010027187.1:0-14588 GCA_016801145.1 Umbra pygmaea | reverse complement strand
GCTAATTCTTTGAGATAGGAATTTTGGGTTTTCATGAGCTGTATGTCAAAATCATCAGTATTAAAACAATAAATGACCTGAAATATTTCAGTTGGTGTGCAATGAATCTAAAATATATGAAAGTTTAATTTTTATCATTACATTATGGAAAATAATGAACTTTATCACAATATGCTAATTTCTTGAGAAGGACCTGTATTATCTCTGACCGTGGCCCCCAGTTCACGTCTTGTGCGTGGAGAGCTCTATTTGAGAGACTGGGGGTTGCAGTCAGTCTCACCTCCAGGTTCTATCCGGAAGCCAACGAGCAGGTTAAACGGGGCAATCAAGAAGTGAGGACTTACTGCCAGGAACTGACAAGGGAGTGGGCTAAATTTGCTACACCACTCCTCCACGGGGCTCACTCCTTTCCAGTGTGTTTTGGGGTATCAGCCACTTCTGGCACCTTGGCACCCGGGTCAGACCCAGGTACCCACGGTGGACACCTGCAATGCTGCTCATGTCCGTTTCCAGCGGCCTCCTCTGCCGTTGTAGATCGAGGGTGACCAGGCCCAATCTGTGAGGTCCATTCTGGATTCAAGACGGCGGAGGGGCGGCCTCCAGTAGTTTGTGGATTGGGAGTGGTATGGCCCCGAGGAGCAGTGATGGGTTCCGGCCAGGGATGTGTTGGACCCCTCACTCCTGCACGATTTCCACCTGCGGTGGCCGGCGCAGCACCCTTGGGGTCATCCCCTGGGCAAAATTATCAATTGCTCCCTAGTCTCTGTGTTTGTACCAAACTTCCTAAAATTGGCTGTAGTGTAGCCACTTTAAAATGAACCTTGACCCAGAAAGGCTAAATAATTCCCAGGCTATTTAGATTCTACCATTTCTCTCTAAAATATTAGTAGCTAATGACTCAGAACCTGAATCGCGTTGGAGTGAGGATATCCCAGTGGAAAGGGGAGCCTACCAGGCAAGCCACCATGGGCAGTTCATCAACAGTACCACTGTTCTCTTTTAGCCCCCTGGGCCAGACTCTGCTATATCTTAGAACTTACTGAAGAGATGAGTCTTCAGCATATACCTAAATACTTAGTCTGCATCTCTCACATGGGTTGGCAGATCATTACACAAAGTTGGAGCTCTAAATGAGAAAGCGCTTCCTCCAGCTATTTGTTTACAAATTCTAGGAACAGTAAGGAGGCTTGCATCTTGTGAACATAAGGTACGTGATGGTTTGTAAGGCAGCACTAAATCAAACAGATAAGTCAGGGAAAATCCATGTAGTGGTCTGCAATGGATCAAAACAAAAAAGCTGTGAAAAGAACTGAGTTCTTGCTTAATTTATAAATACATTCTAAAATGGGATGGACAATACTATTGATACTCTTTGAAATAATGGTATTGTAGTAATAATAATTACGTAATAATAATACAGTGCATCCGGAAAGTATTCACATAACATTTTGTTATGTTGCACACTTATTTCAAAATGGATTAAATTCATTATTTCCCTAAAACTTCTACAAACAATACCCGGTAGTTTTTCATTCTTTATACATTTGCTAAGATTTTAAACACACATCTTTCACATGGGATGTTAAACGGGTTTCCCGACTCTTTGTGCTCACTAAATATCCAATGGCACTATTTGTAAGAGTAGAGGTGTTAACCCCGGTGTCCTGGACAAATTTTCCAATCTGGCCCTCATACCATCATTGCAACATCATTGGCTCATTCCTCCCTTCGGCTGTAAATGAGAATATGTTCTTGATCAACTTTCCGGGTAAAATAAAGGAAGAACCCTGCCTGGAGTTTGCCAAAATGCATGTGGACAAGCCACAGTCCTTCTGGATCAGTGTTTCTCAAATGGGGGTATGTGTACCCCTAGGGGTACTTTGGAGTACTGCAGTGGGTAGATGAAATCTTTGCAAAAATGCTAATAAAAAACATGTCATTCATAATTCAGAAAATAATTAAACTATTATGATGAATGAATTAAGTGATGGATTCTAAACATTTGAAATGTAGCATTTAAATGTTTTTGTTTAAAAAAGGTTGTATTTTAGTGAATCTATCACTGCCGGCGCTGTATTGTACCTCTTTATATAGACTTTTTTTTCTACCATAAATGTTTTGCGCTGGTCAGGGGGTACTTGGCGCTGGTCAGGGCTTAAAAAGTATTGAATATTGAAAACATATTGGGAAACACTGTTCTAGATGAAGAAACAAAGTAGAGCGTTCACATCAACTCCAATCAACTCTACATAAAAACTAAACGAAGCTTACAGAGGAAAGAACACCATCCCTAACGGGAAACACAGAGGAGAATGTTTTAGAGAGACTGTTTTAGGGTTGCTTTGCTGCCTCTTGCACTGTGGGCGTGTGCAGGGCAGGATGACATCAGATGTCAATCAAGGATTTTCTTTTTGTGAAACATACCACCCATTTACAGAATGCTGTGTCTCATTTGCAGGTCAATGGTCTTCCAGCAGGATAATTACCCGAAATATACCTCAAAAAGCATTGAAAAAAGAATTAAACATTGGGACTGTAGTGGCCTTTTAATGACCTCTGGTCTAACTCCCATGGAATATCTGTGAAAAGATGTGAAAGTCGCAGTTTGGAAAACGCACACATCTAACCTGAGAGAACTGGAGTAGGACCGAGGATCGGTTGAGAATTGTATAAATCTCATTCAAAGCTACAGACAGCGCTTGATTGCAGTTATTGTCTGCAAAGGCTTTACATCAAAATATTAAGGATTCCAATATTTTTGTCTGTGCCATTTTCATTTTTTATTCGATTGAAAGTGATATCGTGCGTCATAAATCAAAAGCACACACTGGGTACTGTTCATGAAGGAAGCAGCTGTAGCTACAGGTTAATGTTCTCTTTGTTGGTCAGATAAAACCTCAGGATAAACAGTGTCCTAATTAATGGAATATTGCTTGAAATCCATGAACTCAGCAATTTAACACTTTATATGTGGTACAGTGTAATTTCTTTATTCAAAAATATTTAAGACTACATTTTTCCTATTTCTGGATTGACCTTAATTTCCAATACCAATGGGGGGTATTGATTTGTCAGGCTTAATGAATGTGTGTTTCTGTCATCTCCAATATACCAATATAACGTATTTCATATACAGAACATTAAGACATGTCAATGTTGAGTATAGACAATGATTATCTGTCAGCTTGTATAACTCTCACCACGCTGATGCACTGAGTTGCTGCAACGAGAATAGATCGGAAAGGTTACTGTATTGACTTTAAAGTTTGAAACAAGACACAAAAAGTTGAGTCACCGACTGAGATGATCCAGAGACCTATTGTTGTGCTGCATCTATATGCATGTAGTCAGGCCAATATCCACAAAAGGCAATTCATTATAGTCAGTCAGGCCTGTATGAAGCCTACAAAGCCACAGTTTTTCGACAGCTACATGAGCACCGTGGGGGAGGTGGGTTTGAGGACCGTGGCTCTGTCCAATTTCCCTGATTTAGTGGTTCCCTCATAAGCCTAGCACTTTGTTCAATAGCACTAAGAGCCTCATCCACACTAATGGGGCTCCTCTGTGACGCAAAAAGAAGACTCTTGGGTAGCATGCTTTACGATACCTCACCCAATAATGAAACGTAAGGGGAATAAAATGATGCCCAGAGACCAACAGCTCTATAATTGGGTCTGAGAAACTGGGCCGACTGGGCTGCAACACTTAGGAACAGAGCAGTTCACTGAGGAGTCAGTAGTGCGCTGCGTGGGGAGGTTGCTGGGAATTTATTGAGAAACAAAATATTGACTGTATTTAACCGAAGTTGATTAAATGACAAGTGGTTTATACATTATACCATGCAAAATTGTTAATGTAATATAGTTTTCTACTTATGTTAGGCTAAATATTCAGCCTTCATGATATTGTACTGCATTTATTTGCCTGATTATTATTTAGTACACACACAATATTATTTTAGTTGTAGTGCAATTGTCTGTTTGTCCAGTAGATGGCTCTGTTAGCATATAATCATGATTCCTTTTTTTATGTTTTTCTCAAAAACTCCAAGAAAAAGCAAAATGATGGGACCTTCAGTATACTTTAATTTCTGTAGGAAATCAGTGCCTCCCCTTTCTGATATGGCCATGTTGAATAAATTACCTGAATACAAATTGTGATATCAAATTCTACATGTGACTGGTAGGTTTTTGTTACTGAAGCACTTAGTGACCAAACAATGACGTAATGTCTACGCTGTTCTTAACTGGCAGATCCCTTATTGGTTAGCTGACCAGGCTGAATGCTCTGATTGGCTAAAAGGTAAAAAATTCAACACAATAATAAGTCCAATTGGTGGATATATAAGCCAGGGCATTCTAACAGAGTGCAACATATTCACAAGTTGTTTCAAATCTTAATAATTGTTAAATCATTACATCTTCTACGCCCACAAGAAGAACGAATCACGGTAGGTCCAGAAATTTAACTATTTTCTTTGCACACAATGTATCATTCAATATCAATGCATAGGTGGGTTTATATTCCCACAAACATTATCTATTCTGACACTTCTGCAAAGAGTAGTCCAGTGATGAGCGGGGGGATACAATGGCATAGTTTGAACTTTGCCTAGTTTATCAATACTCTCTGAGATGCTGTAAAGAAAGCATGTTCAGATGCCTTTTCATTTCATAGAAGGGTTAATTGTCTAAAAGTGGCTGAGATCAGACTACATCATTACACCAATGCAACGGCTCCTATGAGAGCCCCTGGTTGGCTGTGCCTCCAGCTTCTAATCTAGATAACATCACTAAAGCATTCATCCTCAATGTTTGCTGCATGTTTCTCCAAGCGAAACGTATTCGCACCTCTCTTTATTTACCGATAGGTGTGTGTTTGACAGTGAAAGGAGAGGATGTCCTGAGAGTGACATTCAGAGCTTCTTAACACACACTGTAACATTGAGACCTACAGTAGAGTAGATGGGAAGCTGATCTGAAACAGATGAACAAGTGACTAGTGGTTACATGGAGATCAGAAGTGAAGGGGGACATATAGGTGACTGTTTTCATGAAGGTTTCTTCTGCTACGGGGGGTGGTTACTCTATGTGTTCTCCACAGGGACCATGGTCACGATGAAGATCTCTGTCCTCCTTGTTGCTGATGTGCTGCTCCTTTGTCAGATGTTCAGCTCACATGCAGCTCCTGCCAGGTGAGGATCGAAGCATGGTTTAAAACTCCCAGCCTTTAATATGTACTAGCTGCTTTCTCATTGACCATGTGTTGCTGGCCACATAAATCTCATCCATGCTCCTTTCAATTGGTTTAAATGGAGAAATGGGCTGCCTGTGTAAACGATGGAGTATTAACAGCTGTTTTAGGAATATGTTTCTTGACTGTATTCTCTTTTATATCTCAAGAACATATGTGGAATTAGAATTAAAGATAAATGTCAAAATGTATTTTATGTACACTTACAATTTGTTACACTAAATGCCAGTGGAGCACAGTTTCCAGAAACTGCTACTCATTTATACAGTGTACTGGCTGAGATGCTTTGGTCAACCAAGCGTTTTCCAGGTAAATTACATGAACGTGGTTAGGAATAGTAGTATATTTGGAAAATATCTCTTTTTACTGTAATTACATTTATTTCTATGCCATTTAATTGACGATGCTATCAAATAATAAAATTATTTAAAAGTTTGTTTGATAGCTTGATGTTACTACAATATGTCTTTTAAAGTAGGAAAATATTTAGAATATACTTAAGTCTTATTCTTAGTACATATGTTTTCTAACATAGTAAGTTCAATAACGTGCAAACATTCTAAATCTATTTAATGTTTACATCTCAAAAAAAGACATTCAGGTTTGATACAAAATACAAAAAATACATTTACAATTGTTTTACTTTAGATAAATATACATAAATGTATTCCAGACATACTTACATATATTACATTTTATAATATTATTTATATTTGTTTTTACGCTTGGGAGGTATTCAATTGCATCACACTACCGCAGTCTAATGAATTTATTGACTGATAAAGCCATCCTATTTATAACTTGAGAACCTGATACTTTTTTTTTACCTTATAAAATCAAAATACTTGGTGGTGTACCACATTGGTGGTGGATGAGATGGGCTTTCCCCCTCACTGTCTAAAGCACTTTGAGTACCGTGAAAAGCGCTATATAAGTTGAATGAATTATTATTATTATTATTAAATCCTTCAGTGTTTATGCATTATCCGGTTGATTGATTTAAACAATAATGTGTTTTCAGAACTGGTTTAGAGTTGATGACAGACAGAGTCATTCTACCTGATTCTGAAGAACGGAGGCTACTCAGTGCCATTGTCAAGGAGTTTGTGCAGCTGTCTTCAGAAGATCCAGAGCATCAAACCAATGAAGTAAATAGGTAGGCACACTTCCATTCATGTTTACACAATTTTTCTAACAACAATAATTTTACATTTCTAGGTGCACTTGGTGTACACTGTAATATATAACTTGATATAACCTATTATTGTTTATGTGAGCAGTTACTTGCTGCCTTGACAGGGGTATTTAATGAAGGACACAGAAGTATGGACATCTCCCAACCATAAACAGGGATGCCTTTAGTTTTACAAATCTATTCTCTGTCACAATCTACATATTTTGCATGATTGGAATGATGGGTATTCATTAGTTATTAAGGATCAATCCTGCTGTGGAATGCTATACATTGTATAACCATATAGAAAGGAAGAAAGCATGTGAATTGTATTGCAAGAGGAATGGGAAGCATGACAGCAGTAGGACTGTTAAAATTTAAACATGTTACTATATACAGGGTCTTTGCATGAGCTAACATAACTAAATTACCTAGCAGCAATATACAGCTTTGGAAAAAAACAAGAAACCACAGCAAAAATCCTTAGTGTCTGTGGTTTTACTATTGATAGGTATGTGTTTGGGTAAAATTAACATTTAAGTTCTATTCAATAAAGTACTGACAATGTTTCTTCCAAATTCAAAATAAAGATATTGATTAAAGATATTTGGCACAAAAGCTCAAGCATCTCAGCTTTGTTTGATGACCATCCATCTCCCTCTTCACATTCCAAAGGTTTTCAATGGGGTGGATTTGATTTAAGAAAATAGTGGTCTCTTTATTTTTTCTAGAGCTGTAGTATTTGGATTTGCCTGAACTTGAACTGGATAGCATGGCTCTAAAATGCTATTGTTATATATCTAAATACAAGTAATAACTAACTTAGAAATGCATGAATGGAGGTGTTACTAACTTGTTGTTAATGGTATGAAGCATTTGCATGCAGTAGTTATTTTGAGCCTGTTTCTGCATGCTTCTCTCTCTCTCTCTCTCTCTCTCTCTCTCTCTCTCTCTCTCTCCCTCCTTCTCTCCCTCTCTCTCCCTCTCTCTCTGGATAGACCCATGACCAAGCGTTGCTCCAACCTCAGCACCTGCTTGCTTGGCAAACTGTCCCAGGATCTGCACAAAATGCAGACACACCCCCGCACCAACACGGGAAGTGGCACACCTGGCAAGAAACGCAGTGTGCCTGGGAACAACCGCTACTCAAACTACGGAGACTGATATGATTGAATCACCCCGTAGTTAACATGTTCACTCTGTTCTCTTCCATTGTAGCTTGATGACTGCTGATGCATGTGAATCCTGCTTGCTTGACTGACTGCGAAGTACATTTTTTGACAGAGAATAAGATATATAAAGCACCAACAATGTCCAGTCATATTATATTTATTTTGAATATGATTTAGTTACACTTAAATGTTTTATTGTATCATAAGAGGTGAGATAATCTATCCCTCATTCAAAAGATCATTTACAATACATAGAAATAGTTATAGAATTAAAATTTTGCATTAATGGTTGTTTAATAAACTTGTTTTTATACCAGAATATATTTCATTTGATTTAAAGCTTTTCAATTTACACCACTCTAAGATTTCACAATAGTTTCCACATTTGTTTTAAGAAAATATAATAAATAATTCAGAAAATATGAGGTAAGTTGAAAAATAAATCTGAGCTGTATCATTAAGTGTTTAATCACATCAATTGTGTTTGATGTTACACTGTTTATCATTCATCTTCTCCAAATGGTCATTCATTACCTTTTCTATCTGTTCCTTCCTAAAAGCAGTGTTGCAGCACAGAAGCGTGCATGCAACACTGCCACATGTGTCACCCACCGCCTGGCTGACTTCTTGAGCCGATCAGGAGGAATTGGCAACAGCAACTTTGTCCCCACCAACGTGGGCGCCAAGGCATTTGGACGGCGGAGAGACAGCCCAATTACAGCCCCTATGTGAACATGTCAACAGGCTTCAGGGATACAGAATGACAACATCCTCCACCCCTGCCTTTAGCCCGTGTCTGATGCTCTGTCTCTGTCACCCTCTTTCTGGCTCTCTCATGCTCTTTCCCAAGCCACAATATTTCCACATCTATTCTACAGTACATCTGTACTCTTCAGATGGTGGTGTTGTAACTTTAGCTGCCTTCACATTTATTCTATCAACTGGATGAATACAGGTTGGGAGTAAGAACCGATAAAGGCAACTGGAAATGATAACACTATGCCATTCAAAATAACAGCCTAGAAAAGTATAGGACTGTTCTTTTGCTAATGTATCACCAATATTCATGTATACTCTATGAATATGATGCAACAATATATAAAACCTTAAATCCAAAATTATAATCCCTTTACAGGCCAGTTATTGGAAGTGAGCATGGCTGTATTGGTTCTCCACTGTTTCAGTCTAGAGCACATGTATAATTGGACCCATGTCCCTAGGTAGCCCCTGCATGTATCAGGTACCCCCTGCGTGTGTCAGGTAGGTCCTGTGTGTGTCAGGTAGGTCCTGTGTGTGTCAGGTACCACCTGCGTGTGTCAGGTAGCCCCTGCGTGTGTCAGGTAGCCCTTGCGTGTGTCAGGTAGCCCTTGCGTGTGTCAGGTAGCCCTTGCGTGCGTCAGGTAGCCCCTGTGTGTGTCAGCCACATACTGCAGGGGTTGATATGATATTACAGATCCACATTGACAAGTTTCCCTGATCATGGCTGTGTCTTGTGCCTTGATGTAAAACAGTTTTTGCCATTTTATTATTGTACAATATCTTTACAAAGTCAAAAGAAAAAAGAAACAAATCAAAATATTGTAACATTGTGAATTTAAGCAAGATTAAAATGTATTTTAGATACATATGTGTCTGTTTACTTGTTTTATTCTGCAGTGATCTGTATAAAACAGAACAGCTATGATACACACAACATGAAAATGGCACTAGTTCATAACTTCAGTTACTTATCTAAATGTTAAACAATTATTACAAGCTTCAACATTATTAAAGTATTAGTGATGTGTGATTACCTAAAATCAACTCCATATTTCGTTTGATGTTACAAAGAAATGCTCAGTGATCCATTTAGTTTTAATTAGTGGTGGGTAGGTATCTGTTAGTTAGTTAAAATTTGAATCAAACAAATTTGTTTTAAACATTATTTATTTTTACCATTTATATTCACATCACTTAACTTTACGTTTTCAATCCTGTATGCTACTAGGCTATGGATCGTCAGGGCAAAAGGTCTAGAAATCTGTATATAGTCTGCACACATTGTGGGAAAACATGTAAAATTTGATATCACAATTTGTATTCAGGTCATTTATTCAACATGGCCATATCAGAAAGGGGAGGCACTGCTTTCCTACAGAAATTGAAATATACTGAAGGTCCCATCATTTTGCTTTTACTTGGAGTTTTTGAGAAAAACATTAAAAAAAGGAATCATGATTATATGCTGACAGAGCCATCTACTGGACAACCAGCCTATTAGCAGATTTTGTTTATTGTTGTTTGCTGTGAGCAATTTATCTAATCTAAGGTCATTTTTACGGGGGATGTAATGTGCTTTGCAAATGATCAATAATGTACTAACGTATTTACCCAAGTGTGACCTTTGCTGGGTGCTGTAAACATAAATGTCTTCAAATCTGGCCTTAAGGACAGTGAGAAGATTTGAATGGCACAATCCTTGCATTCTCTAAAACACACTGCAAGTTTCAGTTGAAAGCCAGAGTACCTAATCCTCCAGCATGCTCCTCCAATGGGTTGTGAGACGGAGATGTGTAACTAAAAAAATGACAACATTCTGACTACAGGTCTGACTCCCTAACCACTGAGCCATACGTTCCCCCACGAGACACAAGGGAGACCCGAGAGTGGACGCCAATATCATACACTACTATGGAGTCAGTGAAAATTTACAAGTAACAAAAATTCAGATCTAAAATGATTTAATTAAGAGTCTAATTAATACAAGTATTATATTATGGTGAATTGTATACCTTACCTATTAGAGGGAAACATACATTCGTCTGGATACCTTTGTAAAACATACTAAAGATGACATAAAGCCAAAATATCTGTCTGTGTTTCTAAAGCATTTTTTTTATAACTGAAAACCATCTAAACTAACAGCAACATGAATTAAAGGAACACTCCAGAACCCTAAACGCCTCAAAATCATTGTACTGGTCATGTTTCCGACATGACAGTCACTAAAACACCTTGTCAATGTGTTCTGTTGTTCCCGCCTCGGCCACTGTAAGTTTCCAAATTTCACTCCAAGGCGTTTTTTACATCATTATACTAATTTTTTTAAACTACCACTAGATTTAGGGGAAGTGTTCGGTTGTTCCAGGACGCCCCTGAATCGAGTTGATTGGAGAATGAATCTTTGCAGTGTAAATGCTACAGACTGCATTCTTATGTTAAAGGTTACATAAAAATGGAAGGAGAGGGATTTTGTTTTCTAAAATAGAGACAATAGAGAAGAGATTTTAACTATGAAGTGTTATTGAATGGTAATATCCAACCATACATGTTTTGAGCCGGAATACAGTGAGGAAGATATACGACAAAGGCAGAAACTTTATCGATTGGCTGCTTAGAAGTGGACACCAGTTGAGGCCAGCAATGGGAGAGACAAAAAGCATTTTGTTGTCAAGATTGGGACAGGGCTCAGTTTTTGCTCTAAGCCATCTCTAGACAAAAAGATGATTTCAGCTATTTGTTAGATCATCCAAGATTTGACACTGACATGGACCAAGGTGTTTTGGAAATGTTCTATTCATTATCCTGAAAATCAACTGGAAAACTAGCCAGTCCCAGATGATGTAGCACTAGCTCAGGTAAGGAGCTGGAAAACTGTGTGAAAATTGTGAAACCGCCACAATCTTTTAAGGGCCAGCCAAGGGGCTGGAGACAAGCAAAGGACCCGTGACATCGCCTCAGCAGCTCGAGGGACTGCATGAATGGGTCATCCCACGCCGTGTCATCCCCAGCGGACAGAGGGCTACTGAGGAACAACAACGATCGTGATAAGAAACATTTGCTATCACATAGATTGTGTGTAGTTGTGGGATTGAGTGAGTGTGTCATATAGACAATGTGTCACAGAGAGTGTGTCGCATGGTATATGTAACATAGAGAGCAAGTTGGGACTGATGATGTGTGTGTGTAAAGTAGTTTGTCTGCCAAGAAGCAAGTAGGAGTAAGAGTTCTCTGAGAGAATGTGTGTGAGTGTGCATGCAAGTGGAGAGAGCTCTGCCTGGGTAAGAGAGAAGAGAAACATCTGTCTCGTCATCAAAAGTGTGTAACAGAGACTCTCAGACAGCACATAACATGTAAATAGAACAAAGTGATTTAGGGGGAACAATTTGGGAAACAGATGGGAATAGTGAAGTTGGACACTTGGTTACATAAATGATCGGTTACAAAATAAAATGGGGCAAGGGGGGCAAATATTTTGTATTACACTCATCATGAATACATATCCAATAGGAAGTAAAATTACTGTTACAATTTTTTCAGTGAGGATATATAGAGTTTACCTGGGTTGAGGTGTCAGGAATAAGTTTGTGGTCCAGTCACCCGAATTTGCCTACTATCTGACAAAGGTTAAAAAAACAAAAAAAACAACCAAAAAAAACATTTTAACAGAGGAGACCTGACGCAGAAAGGCTATTCGGAGTAGACTTGAGGAGATGGATAAGGTAGAGAAAAGTGCCAGAAAAATTAGGGTTTGACAATCTACATTGCATCCGGAAAGTATTCACAGCGCTTCACTTTTTCCACATTTTGTTACACCCTTATTCCGAAATGGATAAAATGTATTATTTCCCTCAAAATTCTACAAACAATACCACATAATGACAATGTGAAAGAAGTGTGTTTGAAATCTTAGCAAATCTATAAAAAATAAAATACGAAAAAAGCACAGGAATGAATAACAGCGGGAGCTCACATGGAAGAAACTCAAATACACATAAACAACAAAATTAAAATAATGTCAGGTCTCTATAGGGAGACATTGATAAACTGCTCTATTAGTTCCAGTGATACTGGTTGAGGCAGCCCCAGGCATGAATGTCATCCTCAGGATGCAAGCAAGGACAAATGTGTATGAACAGAACATGTGAGCAAAAAGAGGGGCCACAAAAGAGATAACACAGGCTTGTGGAGAGCACATACAGGCCTCACATTACCATCTACTGCACTTCTCAGGATCCTGATGGCAAATGTGCATGGTTTTGACAATTGCGCAAGGAAATTTGGACAGCTGCGCAGGGGAAGGTCAGAGAACAGGGATTCTGGTCACCTTAGAAGCAGTATATGGTGGATGCAGGAAAATAAATAGTGAACACACTGGGACACATTCCAACACCAGAAGGAATGTTCTGAAATGTAGTCATTAACTAAGTGGATATGATAAGGCCTATCCAAAGAAATGGTGCTTGCTGATGGTGATTGACAGGTTCAGCAGATGGATTGAACCAATCCCTTTGAAAGACTAGGAAACAGGAACAGTGATAACGTTTCTATTTAGAAAAGCGATGCCTAGATTTGGAATATCCACAGAAATCAGTGACAATGGATCAGCTTTTATTCAGAGAATGCTGAAGCAAGTAATTGAGCATCTTGGAGTCAAGCAGATACTGGGATGTATTTATCAACCCCAGTTCCAGGGTACAGGGGAAAATGGCACTAAGAATGAAAGCTAAGCTCATCAAGATCTGGCCTCCTTTGGAACAATTGGAGTTGGAGTTCAGGGAGAACATCAGACAACTAACTGCTATATATGAGCTAATTTACAAATAGGAAAATAAATTTTAGGGACAGAGCTTTATTGGAAAGTAATGGAGAAACAAGGGTACTAGTGTGGGACAGAGAAATAAAGCTGGTTAACTTCATACCATGGAAACAGCCGAGTAAAGGAATAGCTGACAAGGAGGATCAGGAGAAAAATGATACCGAGTTTTAGACAGCAAAACGAAGGGCAAGGGCCGTGATTACATGCAGTATACTTGGTGCCAGAATGGTAGTAGTTCCAAGAAAAAGCTATAACACTTCATATATTTTCACAAAAAGAGAACATTCAGTACATAGGGGAAAAAAACAGCAGGGTCATGGGTGAAAAGGGCATACAGTACAGACCCACAAATTATTATTGATGTAATATGACAGCCACAAGGTATCCCCAATAAATTAAAGGCTAGAAGTGACATTACTGCAGGTTTTGAATCTATAATTCCATGGGCGGCACCAGGTAAGAACACTGAATGGATTAAATGAATCTATTACAATCAGTAGAGGTTGATTAATTATACAGATGCAACCCTAGGTGAGCAGCTTCATGCAACCAACAACATGACATGGCAGTAAAAACTGGGTCTTAGCAGAAAAGGTGGGTGTTTGTGTTATGTTTAATGAACAATGTTGCACTTTCATCCCAAACATCATGACGCCAGACGGCTTGTTTACTCAGGCCATGAACAGACTTAAACGCAGGAGATAAAAGACAGGAGATGAAAGATAATGCAGGTAGAGATACTCACACTTTGGATTGGTTGGAGTCATCATTCGGGGATTGGCGTGCTGTTCTCACTAAGGTATAAATTGTAAAAGGGTTAGTTTAGTTATGATGGCTATTGTAGCTTGTTGTGTATTTCCTTTCCTCAGATATTTTTTGAGTAAGACTGTCAATGCTCAGATGCCCCTATGCACAGTCCCTGACTCAGAATTTGACAATAACTACAGTCCAGTGGTCATTCCATGTCCTGGACACCCTACAGAGTATGTGGACAAATACGGCAAACCTTGAAATGCAAAGGGAGGACTCTTAGAACCTGTGCTTTGTGTCAAAGGGGGACTGTCATCTTTGTGCTGGAAAAGATTGCGCTCCGTTGGACTGTTCCATGATGACTGTGTAGTATCTCCACTGCAAAGGGGGTTTCAAGTTCCTACGTGGCTGGTAGCCAACCTAGTATGGGCAATGATAGAAGAATGTGATGGTTCATTCCTACCTAATCAAGTAAATAATTGTATGTGATTAATTCTTTGATTGAAGGTGTGTTTTAACTGATCAGTTTATATTCCATATATGACTACAATATATAATAGTTTATTATCAATAGTCATATATATATATATATATATATATATATATATATATATATATATATATATATATATATATATATATATATATATATATATATACA
>JACXGM010027186.1:0-14589 GCA_016801145.1 Umbra pygmaea | reverse complement strand
GTGTGTGTGTGTGTGTGTGTGTGTGTGTGTGTGTGTGTGTGTGTGTGTGTGTGTGTGTGTGTGTGTGTGTGTGTGTGTGTCTAAAATTTGTATTTTACACACTGGAAGGTATCAACCCCTGCAAAAACAGGGGGTACTGGAATAGGAGCAGTGATATAGGAGACAGGATGTAGTAGTTGGAGGGAAGTGAGGAGAGGAGAGAGGGAGCAGACAAAGAGCAGAGGTGAGGAGGAGAGTTTACAACCAGGTGCCAAATGGAAGCCAATAGAGACATTACCATAATTACACGACCTTACATTATGTGTTCAGTGACACAGAGAGATACATCCAACACTACTTAACTTAACTTACTCATTTACATAATGACTCTGATCTCTGCCTCTGACACACAAACACACACACACACACACAATACTACACAGGAACATACAGGATGTAATTAGTCATTTGAATGAACTTAGCATATATTAGGAGTGTACAGTCATTATACAGACTGCCATATAATATCCATCATTATATTTAACAATCTAAGTACTTTATATTATACTAAATTTCATGTCTATACTCTATAATTTATAGTCTATTTAAATGTTAAGCAACATGTCCAGTAGCTTTTTCATTATATGAGTAAATTCCATCTGGTCGAGTAAAACTGGTAGTATGGACTGCAAAAAGTAAATATACTGTACTGAAAATGTGTTTTACCATTTAATTAAGACTTATTAGAGATAGAAAAATTCTTCTATCTCTCTCTCCTCTTTCGTTCCTTCCTTCTTTGTTTCTTTTTTATCTCTGTTATTTGCAAGACATTCTAATGGCATGAATAAAATGTATCTCGTTTCTGAATGATTTCTGACATGACAATGTGTCTAATGTGAAATATTACCAAGAGAAAAGCTATAAATTAATGGTGAGCATGGTGACATTACCATGCCATGCTACTGAGAGGATGTGGTAATGATAGGGTTTCCATGCCGATGCGTGTGTGTTTCAGTCATGTGGAGGACAGTGTGACCATGGCAACATGCCATGATGACCAGTGGAAACCTGACTCCTGAGCGTAGCATCAAACAAACTGCCATACGGGTTAGGTGACTGAAATCAGGGGTGTCAGCGCTAGTCAGATAGAGGAAAAAAGAAATACATAAAAACTAAAATGAAGGTACTGTTTCCACAGTTCTATAACAGACACAGTTTCAGTCATAGGAGACCAGTATGCTAGATAAACATTAAGGAAGTTAACTTCCTAACTACCCTATAAATCAATGAAAGAACTTACATTTTACTGGCGGTTTGTGCCAGGTGAAGCCTGAGGGACATATTGAAGGTAATGTTTGACTTATTGTAATAGTTTTCTTGTTTTTGTTTTATTACAACTTTCATTTGAACCTTCGCGAGTGCCTCTTGCCTATCTCCATACTGTGACACCGTTACAGCCTTCAATGTTTAATTGATGAATAAAACAGTCACCTAATGCAGTTCATCTATTTCCCGAAATCTAAACTTGTTGAGATTCTACTCTGGCAGAGATGCTGTTTATTGTGAGTGGTTCAGTCATTGTGTTAGCCCTATAAAAAATTCTGCTCCACAATCAATACCATGTGACTGGACTTAACCCAATTCTCCTTCTGCTCAGACTGGCTTAGCTGTGTGTTTGGACAAGGTCCATACTGCAGAACAGAACAACGGGTTACAGCCTGCTGAACAACACCACATTGTTAAGACAACCAGCATGCTGTCTGATCTCTCTGGAAGGCTGGTATCATTAATGACAACATGGATCTCTGGGCAGGATCATGAAGTGAGGAGAGACACCACCTTCACTATAATTCAATGTCTGGATACACATAAAGAGTATTCATAGCCAGTTGATCCATGAGGGAGTGTTGTCAGGAAGTACCTGTGTGTGAACCGTTTTTATTATTTTAACCATAGAAATAGAATGAATAGAAAGGCCATTGAACTGATTGGCATTGTCATTCGATTAGTACACAACAAAATGACGGTTGTTGTTTGTTGTAACGGTGACAACATGCACATCAGTTTAATGTTGAAGTAGGAGGCTAGAACTTTGCAATGGAATGGTACACATAAAAATGGCTGCCGCTCTGACCATTCTTCTACATTGATTTGAAATGGAATGGCCTTTCTATACACTCCATTAATATGATTTATTAACTGAGTCAATAACATTGCCACATTGCCACATTGCCACATTGACTGTGGTTAGGTCAGAAATAAGGTTTCTATTTGGGATATTTGTCCTGTCCACATTTGATGTATTTTTTTACGTTTGACATTTGTGGATAAAAGTTACTTTATTGAGTTTAATTGGTAATACGTTTACATTAAGGTTTAGGGTTATAATTACTAGAAATGTGATTATTTTATAGGCAGTCAACTTTGTTAACCCCATTTACCGTAGATGCTAAGCTGTGCGTATGGTTGAGTGTATGTCTGTCTGTGTGTGTGTGTGTGTGTGTGTGTGTGTGTGTTTGTGTGTGTGTGTATTTGCTAAGTATTTTCAGGTTTTGGTGAGTGGCCAGCAGTTGAGATCAAAGGATTAGAAGGAGTGGTTGTCACTATGACAGCTGCACCATTTTGGATTTTCACTTGATACTGGTAGACAAGGCATATAAAGAGATGGACAGATAAATGAGCAAATGGATAGATTAATAAATGGACATAGATTGGAAGGAAGAGGCAGAGAGATGTTTTCCTTGCCAACATCTGATACCTACCATAAACATCACCACTCTGCAAGATGTCCACTCAGTCCCAACAACTGGAAACCTAAACCTCACTGATCAATAACACTATCTTTATTGCTATCTCTCTCTCACTCTTTCACCCTCTCTCTGTGTCTTCGTGTTTCTCAAAAACATCAGTTTAAAGGTTTATCTGTTTGACAGTTCAAAAGCTCTAAAAAGACTAGAAAGTAACGGAGTGCTACCTGCACAGCTCTCCAGCTCTCCTCCAGACCTCCAGAGCCTTGTGTCCTCCGATCCCTGCCCAAACCTAAAGCTATACTACAGTCATCGAGCATCCAGCGTTGCCATCGAACGTCTGCCGTTAAGGAATACTCACATTGAAATAAATGATACCTGCTGTACTACTTGCGTTGCGTCACATCCAATGGCAGAATGCAAGCTTCACGAAATAATGCGGTTCAGTTCTTGATGGCTAACGCACACGTGCATCCTGTCTTTTATATAAAAATAATGAGAAATACATGTTTTTGACGGGCAGATCGGTAATACTGACTAATGAAAATAGGTCCAAATGAAGGTACCTTACAAACGACCAATTCGATAAAAAACAAATATATAAACATTTATATTTTGCAGTAGCTTTGAACTCTGTGTGCTATTAGCATTGCATTTGGCAGACGATTTTTCAAAGTGACATATTTTACATGTCGTCCACACATCAATGTCAATGGAAAAACATGTACGATGGCTAATGAAAAGACTCCTAATTGAAATGGATAAAGATATATTTTTGTTTTCCCCAACTCACTCCCTATATAAATTACCATCTTGAAACAATAGATTACTGCAATAATCAAAATATTAAATGTCGACAGGCAACTATTGTATAATATTAGCTACTGACACTGGTAAGTGTTGTAGGTTCAAACAATTTTATAAATATGGTTATGGAACACATTTCAGTGGTACAGCTGTATGGATCTTCCATAGTGCTGTCTGCTATCCAAACAACATGTTCTGTGTAGCAGGTACAAAGTCAAGTGGACGGACAGTGATGGCCACGCATTGCAACGTGTGCAGTGTATTTAAGCCGTAAGGCTCTCTGCCTTGCCTGTGACAGATGGAGGATCCTGAGGCTTTAATCTCTACCTGGTGGGAAGGTTTCTTCAGGGCTCTCATTGTCCTGCCAAGATCTGAAGGCCTGAAACCTGCTAAGACACACCACACACATTTCAGATCAGTGCAGCCATCTTCTTTATAATAGCAATGAATGAACACATACTCAGATAAGTATGAACGAATGCCTGTCTAATTCATTATCTATCTAGTTATCCTACCATCTATCTCTTTTTTTCATAACTGTACTTTCCAGCATAATTTATAGTGGCATTTTCAGCTGTTTAGCTGTAGAATAGAATATGTGACCAATTGGAAAAGTGATTAAAAGTCTAAAGGTCAATGAAGTGTTGCACTAAAGTGTAGAGAATGTTGTATCAGTTACAGGACATCCACACGGCTACTCCCCTGGGAGGACGCCAGCAGCAACATGAGACTCACACACATGCGCACGCACGCACACACACACACACACACACACACACACACACACACACACACACACACACACACACAGATCAACACACATTGACATATTATGCTCACAATTCACTGAAATACTCAAATGTAGAGATCAATACATCTGTACAGAACCTGACTCTTTGCTTGATATGTGTTGATTTCCAAACTGTAACACATAAGTCAGCTCATAATCCATGTACAAATCACATTCCAACAAATGGAAAGAAAGTTTGTTTTGAGAGTCAAAGGAATCTAGTGTGAAAGGCCCATGGTCTCATGTAATCCTGACTTTATTTACAGGCCTGGGTTGAAACCCAGAGCTAACCAGCTGCCTGGAAATACACACCCAGGAATGACTTCTAGACTGTCGATGAGGAGGCTCTGGCAAGAATATGCATGAAAACCAGCTCCAAGAACAGTTCCTAAAGCAAACATTTTATACTTTTATAATTTATACAGGTATGTTCTTTTCATTACTGATGTGATACTGTAGAAATCTGAGCTTTCATTTATAGATCTGAGAAGTTTGTATTACCACCTCTTAGTGGTACTAAGGTTGAGATCATGCAAATGGTGATATCTAGACTTAGAAAATAGTTAACATATTGTTTTGCTTGTATTCTGTTGGAAAACAGACATGAAATAAGCAAAAGCAATGGATGTGGCAGCCGCATACAGGATTCTGTCATCAGCATGAAAATGAATGTCATAGATTCTCACAGAGTTACAGATATCATTTATATTTAGAGTGAACAACCCTTTTGAACGGCTTGGAAATTAAACTGAAGGAAATTGGTTACAATGGCCTAGGTTGTTTCACCATGATCATTTTGAAACCATAAAAAAAGCATTCATGTATTTTTGGTCTTTACGACAATATTGGGTCCGTGCCAGAGATGGTTTACTGGTCTAAGCTCACGACTCTGGATCACATGTACACTGGCGATGGTGGTCCTCTCTCTCTCTCTCTCGACACTCCTGTCTCCGTAGCCTATGCTTCCTACTGTTACAGCATGAAAATAAAAACATACCACCAAAAAAGAATGTTAAAGATTGAATGGGTGTTTTTAGTAATGGGAAATGATGTTATCTCCGGGAGTAGCACAAATATACAGGAGAAGAATAAAAACAGTATAAAAAGTCTTTGATTAAAGTTTTTGATAAGCAATGCAGGAGTTAAATGGCACAACTCAAGCCAATTTCTATGTTCTATTTTAAATATATACATTTAAAATAGGAGCTCCCAGGTGTCAAAGGTTTACGCCTATGACAATACATTTTTTTATTTATTAACCTTTATTTATACAGGGAAAACAAGCTGAGACCAGAGTCTCTTTTACAGTAACAAACATTTAAATTGGTGTACAGGCACTAAAACCTCTAACTCAAGCTCTGTATTTCATTACATGAGTTTGAGGCATGGTACAGCCTTATAGGCAAACATCAGCCAATATATCGACCTCTTAAAGTCAAGCTTTCCCAGCCAACTGAAGTGTGTAATAACAGGCATATATGAGTGTGATATTTTGCTCCAGTAATAAAACACAATGCTGCAAGATGTATTGTATCCAAATGATTCAATGCTGAAGCTGACATGCATATACAGTATAACACATCAGCATAATCAAGTACAGCTCAGTAATACTGTATGGTCCGTTTTCACGGACACAGTTTTAGCCTAGTCCTGGACTAAATAATCAATTTGAATTGATATATCCATTGATCTTGCTTTTTTAGTCCAAGACTAGGCCTAATCCCTGCACATGAAACTGGCCCTGTGTGTATTAAAAGAGAGATTATCATCTAACCTAATTCCAAGGTCTTTATAGGAAGGGGCCCATTCTAAAACAGAGCCATTGAGAGTACAGTAATGTCAAGATTGACTAATTGTAGATTTTGAGATCTAGAAATGAGCAAATACTTAGTTTTTCTTGCATTTAAATCAAGCCTTATGTCTAGAATTGCATTTTGAAGTGATAGGAAGTGATTCCAGTTGGTTCCATTTGTTATCATTTCAATTAGATTGAAAGTAATAAATAAAACAAAGTATATGATTATAAGTTCACTCTGATTAAGTGACTTATGTTTCTTATAATGAAAAATATGTTTCTTATAATGTTTGAAGTGATGCCTGGCAAATCATAAAGCTGTGGTTAGTAGACAACTTTGACAACTGTTTGAGATATTTTATCCCCAATCTTTTTATTTAAAAAAGAGGCAGAGGAGAGTCATTACAATCTGACATAAGGGCTAGAACTTTCCAGACGCACAGTCTGTGATGGCTGGAAGAGGCTGCTGTGAAATCTAGTTGATGCCTTTGACAGGTTCATATGTCCAGGCCATGTGGAAACAGGGATTTTTCCCTTTCCTTTTCTGGATTTATGGAATGCCTTTCAATCACTGTGATAAAGCAGTGATAACATTTCACGTGTATAGCTGACAGACTTTACATTATTTATTATAAATCTGTTCTGAGAGACATTGGCAAGAAAAGGTATGCATACCCTTTGGAATTACCTGGATTTCTGCGTACATTTTTCATAAAGTTTGATCTGATCTGCAACTCACTAAACAAAATTGACCAAAACAGAATGCTTAAACTAATAACGAACAAATTGTTTTCCTAATTTACACTTTGGTTCATGTCTTCTCCCATGGGCAGAGTCTGTCTTATACAACATTGGCAAATGTGTGAAAAAATGACATTATTTTTTGTTATTTTGTTATTACTGTCCATGATTATGTTGACGAATCACGATTGGGCGAAAGTTCTGCTTAAACATGGAGACTGAACATAAACAATGAGAAATGTTAGAAGAGGTTCAGCTTAGGTTTAGCATTTCCTTTTTGCACTGTAAAGGCAGGCCATATACATGTATATGTATATACAATTCCTATATGGCCACAGAAGTTAATAGAAATAACTGACCAAATTGTGTTTTTCAGAAATTAGAAGTCAGCTAATCTGCAGTCCAATCAATGAGTCGAGATGTGTTGGTGAGAATTGCTCTGCACAATAAAAAATGTGAACGTTGTTTGATATTTACAAGAATCACTGTCTAATGTAAACCATTCCTTGAATAGGTTCCTTGAAAACGAGATCTCATTAGACCTAAGATTAACACTTTTCACAATATAAAAAGCTGGAAAGTTTTGCAAACACATCTCTGAAAGCCTTCATGTTCATCAGCCCCAGGTTAGACAAATTGTCTGTAAATGTAGAAAGTTGAGCACTATAGTGCTACTCTCCCTAGGAGTGGCTATCCTGTATGTGAATGAAATAGCACAGTGCAGAAGATGAATTAGATTAAGATGAATCCTAGAGTGCTATTAACTGAAGACTACAGAAATGTATGGAATGTGCTAAAACCTATGTTAAGTCTACAATACATAAGAACACTACACAAGAAGTTCATGAAGGAGCCACTGCTGTCCAATAAAAACATTGCTGCAAATCTGAAGTTTGCTAAATATCACATGGATGTTCTACAGCACTACTGGCAAAATATCCAGTTGACAGATTAAACCAAAGTTGAGTTGCTTAGAAGGAACAAAAAACAATATGTGTGAGGTAAAAAAGGCACAGCTGTAATGTTAGGTGGAGGGGAAGTCATGGTTTGAGGATCCTTTTGCTGCCAAAGAATTTCCAAATTCATCAAGACATTTTCCACAAGAATGCAAGGTCATCTGTCTGCCAATTTAATCTCGACCGGACAATGACCGAAAGCACAAAAGTTCATCAACAACAGAATGACTTCAACACAAGAAAAAATGTCTTCTGGAATCCTGATCTTAACACGATTGAGATTCTGTGGCATGCCCTCAAGAGAACAATTCATTAGACCTATTTATGAAAAATGTATGCAGGTATCCAGTTAATTCCAAAGGGTTAACATGATTTTCCTTGTCATTTTACACTCTCAGTGACTGAAAATGTCATCAAACTTCCAAGACAGGAGCTCCTGTCATTTGTATATACATTAATATTAGAAACGGCAATGATAATTTTTTAGGCTTTCATACACCCAGAATCACAGACATACACAGTCTCTTAGCTCTCTCTATCTGCCATGCTCAACACGGGCTGTGTAAATTTGGATATGAAACAGCATTTCATTTCATATTTAAAAAACCTGGAAGACATATTCTGCCAAGACATTTCTACCTCTTAAGAGCAGGGGTTTGAGATCATTTAGAATGTTTATGATTGGCCAGGGCTGACAGGGCCGTGTTTATGATTGTCAAGATTGACAAGGTCATGTCAACAAGCGGTCAGGCATTTGATCACAAAACAAAAGAGCAGCTACACACGTCTTACTATATTTATGATTGCCTTTTTGAAACCAATATATATTCCCATTAAATGTCCAATGTTCCCTAATGTAGCGCTACTCTTTATCATACATTTTAAATCCTAGCTTAATTCTAGCTCTAAACATCAATATAAACCTAAACATAATGCCAACGTAAAGCCTAAAATAACATTTTGTTCAAGTGAGGACATTCCAAAGGTCTTTACTTGGCTGGGTGTGCGACAAACACACACACAACATAATATGAATATGTTTATTCCAATCTGTTTTTGTTTATTTTTTTGTTTAACAAAGTGGTGTTTCATATACCCTGGGTTGGGCTAAACAGTTATTGATATAATGGTGTGTGATTGCTGGCCCTCCAGGCAACCAGGCTCAGCTTTGAACCAATGATGTCTGAGACCTACCCACCATCCTCACTGTGCCCTCTGACCCCTGATCAGTAGAACATGGCTGTGATCACAACTTCAGGGAAACAGGACACGCTTGGACGCACTCCGCTTCACAAAACCCGACACCCTCTCACCGCTGACCCCAGAGAGAGAGGAAGGGGCTAGTCAGGTTAAAACAGGCTTCTGAAGATATATACCAAAATGAGAGAGAGATTAATTTGACCTGATATAAACCTTAAACACATGCAAGTTTCAGTATATTTAAACAAGACCTAGATTTCTGGTTGCTAAATTTCTGTAATATGAATTGACCTTCTATTCCTATAAACAAGACACGTTAGCGTAATTGTTTCAACTACACTCTTAAAAAAATAATCCAAAAAGGGTTTCACATTTTTTCTCATAGGGAAACCCTTTCAGATTACTGTGAACACCCATTACACATATAAGAACCATTTCCACTAAGGATTCTACATAGAACACAAAATGGTTCTACTGGATATGTCACCAAAAAGTGACAAAGGTGTTGTAGCTAAGATTGCCTTGTCAGGTGTAGAGGCAGGAAACTTTGTAAAGGAAGACATTACTCAGAGGTGTGTGTGTACCGACATCCCTCCCCTCCCCCGGTGTTTAGGGCATTCACTGCATCCTGCGTGTCCCAACACACACTCTGCAGCGAGGAGAGAGGCTGTGCATCAGTAAATCAGCTGTAAAGCCCACAGGTAGTTATTAGCTTCTCACAGTGAACAACTGTTTCTGCCTCACACACATACCTGTGGCCAACGACACACATAACTATAGACCCATTCCTCCTGGCTGCTATCAATTCTACTCCACAAACACGCACACACACACACACCACAGTGTTTCCACAATTGCCCAGCAGAGGTTGACTGTCAACACCTGAGTAATAGAGACATCTGCACCTTGATAAATACCCTGTAATATACATACTGAAACACCTACCATCTCTGACATCTCAATTCCGCTTTCTTTTTATCCTCTACACTCTTCCTGTCGTAAGTTTGATATCTTGATTTCAGCAAGGTGGCTTCTAAATTCAGGGTTAGCAAAAACATCTTTGCTTTGCATTCCATCACTACAGAACACTTCACGAAACTCAAAAACAGGCATTTTCTTACTAATATTAAGATAATGGAAAACAATTCTTATTTTTATTATTATTATAATATTAATAATTTAATTATTATAATTATTTTTCAGACAACAGTGAAAGAAGGACTTAGCAGATTGTGTCAGTTAAAGCTCAGTTCTGACAGAAAATATATTAAACATAGTAGCATAATTATGTGCTTTGATTGAAGGTCGTCAAAACTTATAATCATCGCTGCGTTGCTGGACAAACTATGTTAGTGTAGTCAGTGGTTCAAGCCTGACTATGGATTTTCTTTTCTGACTCTGCCCGGAAGCCCCAGGACAAGGCAAAGCAAATTGGCTCTGCCTGGCATGTGGGATAGATCATTTGAATTGTCTACCTTGACACATCGCTGTCCAGCAACTCCTTGTGTGCAGATTGGTGCCTGTAACTTTAACCACATAAGTATGGTTGGTGAATGTAATCATTCCATACATGAGCTGATTAAAGGCTTCCGTGTTGGATGAAAAGTGTGATAAGAATCGGACGGCTCGATGACATGTAGGTGGACAGTGATTGACAGTATTTCCTAGCAGTGCATCAAATTGTTGTTGCTAGCATTTTCGGGTTTTAGGCCAGGTATCTGTCAAATCATGTTGACAAGTACTGTTGTAAAATAGGCTTTATAAAAATTGTTTGATTTATTGATGAACCATCACAGTATACTTCACCATCACACATCTGTCTAAGGAGTTGCACAGCTGCCAACAAGGCAGGGTTAGTGGGAATTGGACAAGACCAATTGGAAGGGAAGAAAAATAGGGTAAAAACCAAAATAGGAAAAATCCTGTTATAATCATCTATTTATAATAATAACTATTATCATCTGTTTATGTATGGGTGGGTGACAAATGAAAATAAAAAAATGAATAAATGAGTGGAGGAACATAACATATGCAAATGTTGTGAGGGGCATTTTCCTGTCATGGTTTGGTCCACTTGTCTCTTTAGAGGGTAGAGTCACTGCAAATCATTACAAAGTTGTAGTCTGAGTGATCACCTTTATCCCATGGTAAAACATTTCTATTCTGATGGGAGTGGTCTCTTCCTGAATAACAATGCCCCATTCACAGTGGTCACAGAAATGTTTGCTCAGTATGAAAATCATGTGCTATGGCCTTTGAAGTGCACACTACCGAATCTCAAACCAATTGAAAACCTATGGGAGATTTAGGACCACTGTGTTAGAGACTGCTCTCCACCATCATAAAAAACACAGCAAATAAGGGAATGTGTTTTTGAGAAATTGTGTTTTATCCATCCAGTAGTGTTCCAGAGAAAACACATTTCCGTCTACCATAAATGCACATGCACCAAAATTGTGGTAAACACGACCGAATTGGTTAAAATGTTTATTAATGTTGTTTATGCTTATCTATAGACTGAGTAATTTATTTATTTATTTACCAATTTTTCTTCCTGCCAAATTGGTCTTGTCCTATTCTCCCCAACCCTGTGTTGTCAGCAGCCCGTAATTCCTTGGACAGATGCTTAATGGTGAAGGGCGATTCTTAACACACGGTTTAAACCGGGCAGCGCTTGGTCAATTTGTGCTGCTTCATGTGGGACCTACAGGCAAGGGTGAAGCCTTGGTCACATTTGGAACTCATGAACACCTTAACGTACAGTAGCTGTCATGCAACGCAGCAACATAGCCCACTACTTTACATGGAGCCACATAACCGGTCCAATTTCAATTACAAGTGAGAAAATATCAAATATTAAGCTGAAGTGTCCCTCGTAGTAGAAGAAACCCATTTTATGTAACTGCTGTAGGACAAAAAAGGGGTGAATAAAATACATTAATAAAATGGTATGATTTTTGTAGACTAAAGTTTACTGAATATTTCTAAACTGAAAGTAGACTAAACTAAAAAGACTGAAAATGGCTAAAATATTAGTAAAACCTAAATGCATTTTTATCAAATGACTAACAGTCTGAATAAATCAGAAAATTCTGCAAAATGAACACTGTTTACTTGAAAATTGTCAGAAAGGAAGCTAAATAATCTTATGACATAGTTGTTCAATGTGATTTGGTATGGTAACTGTATGTACACACCGCCACAGACTTGAGCTTCAAAGTTATGGAAGTCATTTATTTTCAATGGAAGCTGGCTTCTCTCAGCTGCAAGGACTGGCAAATCAGTCGGCATCGCGTTTTGGGTGTATTGGGCGTGTTGAGCGACCAGAGCGTCAAGCAGAAAAGTTTAAGTTTGTTCAACTTTATGGTAATGAGCTTTGACGGGGTTCAGCGGCAAACAACAGTCAACAAATTGTAATTTTTTGCTAGTCTTCCTTGCTTGATGTAAATGTCCAAAGTGGCCAAAAGCTTCTAAAGATTCCCCATACTTTGTTGACAAGTTCCTTGACAGGGCGCCCATAGCCTCTTTTAAAGCTCAAGTCTCTGGCGGTGTGTACGTACAGTAAGATTCCTTTTGCAGCTTGAATTTGAGTTAATGCTGAAATACACAAGCTGTTTGTATTAACTAAAACATTGCAGACAAAAATCAGGAAGTGATAATGATAAAATAACATTTCTGCAAGGAGGTATGTCACAATGGTTCTCAAGACCTGGGGGTGTGCCAATATGGATTATAGTGCTGTTCATGGTTTACAGGTATTCTACAATATTTTACATTTCACACCTATAGTTCGGTGGGCTTCGGGGGTGAAGTTGCAACATTGTTGCATTTTTCATTTGGTTCAGTTTGCTTTCACACTGCACTGTAAACACACGTCACATGCCTAGCAAAGTAATTCCATTTAAAAGGTCCGAGGCAAACTTCCTGTCACTTCCTAGTCATGGCTATTTACATGTAAAATGATCAGTGAGCCAGACCCCAAGCGTTCCATGAATGCCTTCCAAACTCTGAAGGTAAACTGGGGACCCTGGTCAAAAACAATAACTTCCTTTTTACTAAGAAATTATAGACTTTCATATGCATTGACATTCAGGCTTTTATTTTGAAGGATTTTTCCTTATAACAGATCTATGACATCACTTGTACTGATACTAGCAGAATGCCAGTGAAGGCCTAAATGTCACTGCACAGCCCGCCACTGTCCAAGATCTCATAGTGCGGAAAGATGGGGGTGAACAGGGCCTCCGCGGTCTGCAGGGTGTGGGAATACCTGAAGGATGTAGGAAATGGCAGGATTTAGAAAATAGTTCCACAACGACAAGGATGGTGGTATTGTTGTGGAGTGAGGAAATGTGTTTTAGGATTAATATTAATGTAGGCCGTTGGCTGGTGTCTCCCCTAAATATCTCACCTATATTGATTCCTTTAAGGAGCTGCACATGGGGGGACAGGAAGAGGTCAGTCACTGGATCGATTACACTGATGTTCCCTTTATCTGTATCCATTGATATTGCACATTACAGTATGTGCCACTCTCTAAAGTTATTCTACAGATATTTGCTGGCGGAGGATTTGGGGCAGTACCTAAACGTGGAGGATAAGATATCTGGTTGTAAGTAGTTCTGGGAGTCTTCATTGTTAACGTATACTCCTGACATTTTTATATGCTATAGCTGTGTTAAGGTAGTTTTTAGATTATATTGCATAATCCTTATAGGCTGAAGGGTGGAAGCAATTACGATGACATATATTATTTATTATGTGATTTGTGATTCATTGTCTGGTTGAAGTATTGTACTTTATTTCTATTCCTTTTATTGGAATTAAATGTTATTAATTTAAATTAAGCTCTGTTGTGACTTTCCAAGTTTATTCCCCTGTACGTCCCTGGTGGAATTATCAGGGATGCATGTTAGTCTATTATCCGCCAGCCCTTAGGGTCTGCTCTTTTAACACACGCACACACACACACACAGCTTGGTCTACAAGAGTTTTGCTCCCACGAGTGGCATCCTGAGTTGGCCTATCTGAGCCGAAGTTGAATTCAGATTGCTGCTGGCAGACAAGAATTCAGCGACCAAGGACCAGCTCCTACTATATTCCATTGCAGTCAGTGATGATAGACAAGCTTCCTTTCTATATTCAAGCCAAGTGAATTGTGGACCCTAGCATATACCTTGCACCATTGATATTTTTAATGTGCAGTAAGATTTATAGATATTAAATCATCAACAAGGTCAATCTGATTTTCGTTACACTCTGTAACATTCCTGTCTTATCTCCTCAGCACACTGTGGCAGGAATGTCCTGGAGATATGCTGGATATTTGGAAGGAAACTGGTCCATGTGGTATCCCTGCTGTATCTCCACTTCCAGCGCTCGTTTTAATGCATTGCAATAATCATTGTTAATTCATTATAAAGCTAGTGAATTGTAACCAAATGAAATTGTATTGTGTGTAAAGAAACAATAATAGCAGGAGATATTACAAACATGTTATATTATTATTTTTGCTAACTGTTTATTAAAAACAGTAACAAATACACACAATTTGATTTAATATATGGTCAGTGT
>JACXGM010027185.1:0-14589 GCA_016801145.1 Umbra pygmaea | reverse complement strand
ACATGCTATTCCGTTCTGACCCCTGCATTGTTTGAAGTATTCTGCCTGTGGATTTCCCTATATGTGCCTTTGCCATACATGCTATTCCGGTCTGACATCTGCATTGTTTTTGGATTATTCTGTGCCTGTCCCATGAACATTTCATACATGTGTTCAATTAAACATTGTTCTCTTTGAATATTGGAGTGATCATTACACATACACCGCCCCTTTTATGTAAACGTGCTTGTCACTATAGATTGGGAAATCCTGGGTTGATTTAATGAATTGATAACCACGGTCGTGACATCTCGTATCTAGATAGCAATTGTTAGGTTTAGTGAAGCCAGGTAATGAAAGGAAATCTAGGGCAAGTTGAAGCTTCGTAGTATAGGCCTCTGTTATGTAGAGAAAAATCGATGTGGCACACCAAGTTTTTTTGATGCACACCCAAATATTTTTTTCTGGCTACGCTACTGCTTTTCACCTATAGTCAGAGCATCTGATTGGTAGAGAGAAGTTAACATTACACTAGGAACATAAAAATATGTTACTGGTGGGCAATAGCTTTGAACTTGAATAAGACTTGACATTGTATGAGGTAAATTAGTCTCAGTCAAGCAGTTAAAGTTGGCAAGCTTTTTAAAATTGAATTATGGATAGGAGGCATATGACGATTAAATCAACAATGGAATTGCTATAGATATAGCTGGCGATCAATTTCTCTGTGTTAACCTTAGCAAACGTAAAATGTTCTGTCATCTAATTTCAGCATATTGCCACCCCACAAAAAATGTATACCATCATCAAAAAACATAACGTTACTAAAGTTTTTACAAAGAGTAACGTTAGTGTACACAACACATTTTACACAAGGACAGGACAACATCATAACCTATCATTTACCAAGCCTAGATTTACCTTTTAAAAATTATATAATGTGTCATCAGGAGAATGCTGGTACCATCAGTGAAGAGGCAGGTGAGGAAGGAGTGGCACATGAAGGAGTTACAGATGAAGTAACAGTTGGAGGGTGTGAGGTAAGGTCTTAAAAGGAATTACCGTAATGATGAACATGTGAAAGTTTGTGCCTTTTATAAATGTTCCACATACAAAAGATAAACATAACTGGTCATATATAAGTCCACTATTACATTGTTTGCACTATCATATAGGCTACAATTGATAATTTATTAGGAGAACCGTGATGCAGCCATGGAAGAAACAAAATGAGAGGCAGGTGGCACTGCAGGGTGTGAGGTGAGATTTTAAAATGTATTCATGATTGTAATGGATTAAACCCAAGGATGGAGGTCGATTTGCTGCTGGTTCAATGCAAGTTCCTCAATCAATAAATAGAAACAAGGACGTAGGAACAGGGGGGGATGGGGGGACATATCCCCCAAATGTTACAGACAGACAATGTGATCCCCAGCAAAAATTAAAACAATTTGTGATAAATATATGTTGTGACCCCCCAATATCAAAGTTGCTCCTACGCCCTTGCATGCAACATAATTATGGCATTTGGGGTTCTCCACAATATAGCACTGGAGAACAGGGTAAATAAAAATAAATGGTAAATTGACTGCATTTATATAGCGCATTAATCGCCACCAAAGCGCTTTACATTGCTTCACACTCACCCATTCTTTCACACATTCATACACCGACGGCGGTGTCAGCCATGCAAGGCGCCAGCCAGCTCATCGGGAGCAACTGGGGTTAGGTGTCTTGCTCATGGACACCTCGACACTTGGTTAGGAGGACCCGAGGATCGAACCGCCAACCTTCTGGTTGCTAGACAACCTACTTGACCAACTGCCGCCCCAGAGTGCCACTCAATGAAGATCCGTGGGGCTCTACAAAGAAGACATGATCTAATTCTGCACTTCTAATATAGTAAGTTCTATCTTTGTTTAAGAAAGCTACTTCAAAAAATACAATGTGGAATGTTTAGTGAAAATAATTCATTTATTTGAAATGCACTTCAGGTTCTCGTTTATCGCTTTCAATTACTGTAGCAGTAACCTCAATCAACACCACGTTTTTCCTTGATGTATTGATGACTGATTTTAAGCTTCCAAATAAAACCAAGCAGTTGGCCTCCACCTGAGACCTGAGTGTCTCTATTTCTATCTCAGAGAAATTCCTTTTCTTTGCTGGATGTCGCTTATCCATGTCGGATATTCTAAGGGTGAGGCCTCTAACCCGTAAATACACTCCTCAAAAAAATAAAGGGAACACTAAGATAACACATCCCAGATGTGAATGAATGAACTAATCGTATGAAATACTTTCGCTTTTACATACTCCTGGACAGTCTGTGGTCCAACGTGGCGTTGGTGGATGGAGGCAGACATGATGTCCCAGATGTGCTCAATCAGATTCAGGTCTGGGGAACGGGCAGGCCAGTCCATAACATCAATGCCTTCCTCTTGCAGGAACTGCTGACACACTCCAGCCACATGAGGTCTAGCATTGTCTTGCATTAGGAGGAACCCAGGGCCAACCGCACCAGCATATGGTCTCACAAGGGGTCTGAGGATCTCATCTTGGTACCTGATGGCAGTCAGGCTACCTCTGGCGAACACATGGAGGGCTGTGCGGCCCCCCAAAGAAATGCCACCCCACACCATTACTGACCCACCATGAAACCGGTCATGCTGGAGGATGTTGCAGGCAGCAGAACGTTCTCCACGGCGTCTCCAGACTGTCACGTCTGTCACATGTGCTCAGTGTGAACCTGCTTTCATCTGTGAAGAGCACAGGGCGCCAGTCTTGGTGTTCTCTGGTGTCACAACCTAGGCTCCAAAGCCATGACAAAGAGGGAGTCACACATTGGCCTGAACTAGTTAGAACACAAATGCTTTATTAGCAACCAAACACTACCAAACAGCCTGCAGCAAAACTAACAGAGAAGTAGTGTTCAACAGGAGAGAGAGAGCGCGTGCCCAGAACCCAGGCGACCTTTATCCCTTTTCTTGCCACAGGTGTTTTCAATTAGGCCCAATTTGCTCCACCCCCCAGCAACCTGTAGGAAAGAAACACAAACAAACAGCAACCAATGCATAGGGCTGTGACCCCCCCCCCCCCCGATGAAACGGGGCCATCAAAGGACACGATAAAAATGTAAAGGTCAAGAATTAAATCAAATTGACACACACAAAACAGAAATAAACTTATCAAGTAAGCACAATACCGATGTGGATTCATCCAGGTACTTTCCAAACCTTGTACCTCGACCACCTTTCGGCTCTCCCACTCCCAGCAACCATGGCGCCTGGAAGCAATATTAAAGAGGGGACAGCGTAGAGTTAGCAAGACAGCAGGAAAATAAAGATACCTGGAGAAACATCAACAGCACTGGACAAGGCTAAACCATTTCCCGAGGATGGGCATCATAGGTTGATGAGAGTGGCGCATGAGATTATCCACTCCCTTAATGTGGCGTACATCCAGGTGGAAGGCTTGCAGAAACAAACACCAACGCATAATACGCTGGTTTGGACACATCATGGTACGAAGGAAGGTAAGGAGGTTATGGTCTGGATAGACCACAATAGGGACTACCCCGGACCCTACGTAAACCTCAAAGTGTTGCAGTGCCCAGATTAAAGCAAGAGCTTCCTTTTCCCCTACAGAATAGTTTAGCTGGTAACTGTTAAACTTCCGGGAGAAATAACTGACTGGACGGTCAACTCCTTGATCATCTGCCTGGCACAACACAGCCTCAGCCCCAACGTTACTGGCATCTACGTACAAGACATAAGGTTTCCTAAAACACGGGGCAGCCAACACAGGGGCTGAATTGAGCAACAGCTTGACTTGTGTGAACGCTTTCTGACAACAAGTAGACCACATGAATTTAGCTCCTTTTGACAGAGGGCTGTGACATCTGGCAAATGCCAAACATCCTGCACGGTGTTGGGCTGTAAGCACAACCCCCACCTGTGGAGGTTGGGCCCTCATACCACCCTCATGGAGTCTGTTTCTGACCATTTGAGTGGACTCATGCACACTTGTGGCCTGCTGGAGGTAATTTTGCAGGGCTCTGGCAGTGCTCCTCCTGCTCCTGCTTGCACAAAGGCAGAGGTAGTGGTCCTGCTGCTGGGTTGTTGCCCTCCTACGTCTCCTGATGTACTGGCCTGTCTCCTGGTAACGCCTCCATGCTCTGGACACTACACTGACAGACACAGCAAACCTTCTTGCCACAGCTCACATTGATGTGGCATCCGGATGAGCTGCACTACCTGAGCCACTTGTGTGGGTGGTAGACTCCGTCTCATGCTAACAGTAGTGTGAAAGCACCGCCAGCATTCAAAAATGACCAAAACATCAGGCAGGAAGCATAGGAACTGAGAAGTGGTCTGTGGTCACCACCTGCAGAACCACTCCTTTATTGGGGGTGTCTTGCTAATTGCCTATCATTTCCACCTGTTGTCTGTTCCATTTGCACAACAGCATGTGAAATTGTTTGTCAGTCAGTGTTGCTTCCTGAGTGAACAGTGTGATTTCACAGAAGTGTGATTGACTTGGAGTTAAACAACACAATGTAAGTGTTCCCTTTATTTTTTGAGCAGTGTATATGTGGGCGTGATATTTAAATTATGATTGATTTCAACCGTCTGATTTATTAAAACCCATTCATTCGTACGCTGGAATTGGAGTGATACGAACGTTTCGTGAATCACATGTGAGCCCCGCGTAAGATGATTTCTGCGCTCAGATCTACGCTGGTTTCTATGCACGTTTGATAAATGAGGGCCACTGTGTAGCGGCCTGGGCTCCTGACTACATGTGCCCCCAGACGATGGGCGTTTGAGCTGTGGCTCAGCTGACTGTCTGTGCCTTTTCTCTCCGTCTACCTCTACATCCATGTTTCCTTAGCCTATGCTTCCTACTGTCAATGAAAGAATGCCCCCCTATATAATCTTTAAAAACAAATGTTCTGGGCATTCACCATCTCAGTTGCTTGCATAAAGACCATATCGCTATAGCTAAATACTTGGACAATACCAGCACGACTTTTATGTCAATTAATTGTTTTCTGGGTCATTATACAAAAACGTGTACTATTTTAAAAGTCTTTAAGCCCCTTTTGGATGAATTAGTTTTAGATTAGTTTTAGTTTGACCTTTATTTTACCAGGAAAGTTGACTGAGAAGACTTACTCATTTGCAGTAACGACCTGGGGAGAAGGGGGGGAGAGGAGAATTAATGATTTGAGAGATACTTTTACGAATAGGGCGATGGGATCGTCAGCGATCACAGAGAGTCAGGACACCCATTTAACATCCCATCCGAAAGACGGAACTCCACGCCTACTGTAATTAGGTCCTTACCTCTCAGAGAAATGTGCAGTACAATCTCAGGCTATCTTATTTTTTTATTTTTTTGACATATAATCCACTTCTGTTTTGTCAACCCTGTTACCGACATATCAATTACAGTTTGCTAAGGTTTTCAATACATATTTTTAAAAAATCTGATAGGCTATGAAAGATAAAATCCCCCTTAATACACTAAGTGTCTTTGTAAAGTGAGAATATTGAGAATATTTCGTTTTTCCATTTATGAACATGATCATTTACATTTGACACTTTCACAGCATCTTCTTTTTCAAGAAAAGTTATGGAAACAAAAAATGATATCCATATTAATTTGAGGTTTCTATTATGTATCATATAATATGAGTTGTATTAATATTTGTTTTTTCACCAATACTCAAACCAGCCCGACATTCAAAGTAATTTAAATCACCTTTCTTACCCATTCTGATGATTGGTTTGAACTTCAGCAGATCATCTTGACCATGTTTACATGATTAAATACATTGACTTTCTGCCACATGATTGGCTGATTAGATATTTGCAAGCAGTTGAAAAGGTGTACCTAATGAAGTGGCCGGTGATTGTAGATCAGTATAGGTCACACATTGTAGCCCAACCATCAGTAGAATAAATACAAGCCATGATATTTAGGGAAGCAACCTGCAAAAATATGTGTATTACGTAAATACTATATGTAAGAAAACCATATACCCCTTGATGAGCTTGTCCCCCTCTGTCAGACATTACAAAACTCAAAGAAAATTCACTTAAAGAAAAGGACACTTACTTGTCTTTTCACCATCAACTTCATAAAAAGCAGATCATGTCACTTCCTGGGAATGATGCCACTTTGGGGAAAGTCCATTAGATCTAAATGGAAGTTTACAACAGGTTTGACGGCAACCAGGGGACATGACATTGTACACATATTAAGAAAAATGAAATAAAATAATGAAATGAAACTTGTTTGACTCATTTAGCCGTAATATATAGTGAAAGTATAAACGTCAGGTTTTTTGTAATGTTTTTTTTGCAAGATGCTTCGCACAAACAAGTGTTTAGAACTCTTTAAATACAAAATAAAAACATTGAATGTGTTTCTGTTACGAGACATATCATGGAAACTAAATTATAAAATGTTTTATTGTGTATTTATTGTAATTCAGATTTACAGAGAGGTTTTGTTCGAGGGACACAGAATGGCACGTTTTCGTATGACGACGCCTTCTGCTACATATTGAGGTTACTTTTTTGTTGAAAACCATTTTTCCTTTATCTCCCTGAATCAGGTCAAACCATTTTATGACTCTAATACCAAGAAAACGATTTAAAAAAACTTCTGAAGTTAACGAAATAAATGTGTTCATCCTGAAAAGGGACTGTTTTTGATATACATTGTTTTCCCCTAATTGCAACCAAATGTTTAATCCCTAACTTAAAATATGCTGCCCCTTTGGCCAGTTAGCCAGTTATTCATAGACATATTTTATCGCTGTGTGAAGTACAGTAATGCACTTCATTATAATTAAAGTAATTGTTGTGCTATAAAAATATAGTGCAAAGTTGAAGTGCATTTCTATATTCTAATCAACAAAGCCATCATTTATTCAAGTACAATCCAATTTAAATTGGGCCAAAATTGAGTTTTTTCATGGGGTCACAACCTTTGCGTGATCATGGACTGTCAAAAGCCCTTACCTTCTAAACACCATACTGATATTCTTCCTCCTACGCTATTTATCTCTTTATCTCTCTTTCTATACTAATCGCTCACCCACTCCCCCTCATTTTCTTAGCTTTTTCTCTTTTTCTATTCCTCTCTCACGTAGTTTGACACTTATCTTTTTCCCACCCCTCCCTCCACATTCTTTCTCTCTTTTCTCTCTCACTCTCCACCTCTAATCCTGACTCAATTCAAATGAATTTATTTGCCAGATATGTCCACACTGTGACAAAAAAAATGTATACCCTGGATTTCTGCTTAAATTGGTCATGAAATTTGATCTGTTCTGATACTAAGTGACAACAATAGACAAATACGGTCTGCTTTAAATGAATCACACAAAAATGTGTTCATTTGCCTAAATTGAATATATCATTTTGACATTCACAGTGTGTCAACACTAATCAATTAGATGAAATCAATTAAAAGAACAGCCAAGAGGAAAAACAACCCCATAAACAATATTAAAAAATAATATCAATATAAATAATCAACAACATAGGCACAAGACATTTTCCCAAATTCTGTGTGTTTCTCTATTTACTTCAGGCAATCTCAAATAGATGACATCGTCGATTTAAGAAGCCAATAAACTTTGTATGTTTCGTTATGTGTGTGTGTTTTCCTGTCAGTTTGGGTTTGTAACCATGTGGCCCCAAACTCCTCCTCTAAGCTGGGTTTAGGGAGAACTTCAGTTGGCCATCCACCGTCTCTACATGAACACACACAAACACACACACAGCCCACACTCACAGGAAATACATCTGTTTATCTTGTGTCATTTGTGACTTCTGCACTCAGTCCCCACAGCCACAATAAAGTTTAAACTCCATCAACTGTGTCTCTGGAAAGGAAATAATCAATTATGAAAAACAGAACACCACTTTAGATATACCATTAGGTACATACAAATATTTGTCAAGATTAGTATCTAGCTAAACATTTTCAAATTATTACAAAATGACAGTGTATTATTTTTTTCATTAAGGCAAGCAAAATACATTAAGGCAAGAGGTTCTTCAGTTATTCATATTTTACATTTTTGTACCAGACTATCTTATCCAGAGTGACCTACAGTAAGTACAGGGACAGCCTCCTGGAGGGTATAGTGCCTTGCTTAAGGACACAATGACATTTCCAACCTTCCAACTAGAAATATGACTTCTTAAACACTGAGCAATTCAATTCTCACATATAATATAAACTGTGTTTAGGTGGTTGAGCAAATAAAGCTTTAGAAACATTTAACAGACTATAATAGTGAGTTCAACATGCCCAGGATCTATTTCCGGATCTGAAATCGGCTTCATCCAGGCACACACATTACAACACTTGAACAGTAATTGAACACAGATCGGTCACAGCTGCAGCATTACAAATAGAACTCAGGTAAAATCACCACTTTTGTGGGAAGTTTGCAAACATGGAGGCATTAAGAGGAAGAGGAGGAGGGAGAGGAGGAAGAGGAGGAGGACAATAACAACAAAAGGGACAAAACACCGATTTATTTCTGACTAAATCAGGGCCGCTGTGGTGGACCATGCCCAAGAGAGTACTGCCCACCCTAAGTCGCTACACCATTGCAGGCAAGATAAGGACTTATAAACGGGAGAACAGGTATGTCTTGAACTTACTACACCAAGCTGTACAGTACCTATCATTGTTGAACATCATCAAAACACAATGGCATGGTGATGTGAAGTATGTAATATAATGTGGTTTGTATGTCATGGAAGAGGCATGCGGAGACATTGAGTTGCGGTCGATCCAAGGTTGGATACGACACACAAGACAATATTTTCCCTGTTACCTGGCCAAGGAGTACATCGCTTGTGATATACGGTAGATGAGGTGATGTGGCCAGACTGTATAGAACGCATGATCCATAACACTAGTTTTGTTTACCAGCACTTTTACAGTGTTTTGTTGTTTACATGTTCTATTAATTTATGTACTGTACTGTAATCCTACTTTTTTTGTTGTCACAACATGCTAAGGTCAAAATTACATGGAACAAAATCCTGAAAACTTTTTTCTTTTTGTGTTCATTGAAATGTGAGTAGGTTTCATGCATTTGAACCATATTTCACAGAGGCCCTTATGAAAACTTTGTAAAAAAAAGTTCTACAAAGTACAAATGACAGCAGCGTTTTGAATCCAGTTCACCAGTGTGTTGTCTCTGCTTTGAACGTGTAATAAGCATGGTGCATGCGTGTTTCCTATTGATCCAACAATGACCTTTTCAATAATCAGTGTGAGGTTTTGATTGCAGTGTCATTTTCACACAGAAGTGAGATGTTTATCTCCAAGTGTTCTATTTGGTTTTCTCGTGTGTAGAGTATTCACACGATGTGCCTGCACCTGCATTTTGTGATTTTTAGAGGTCAATAAAAACTGTAAATATGAAAAATAAATAATTTGTTGTCCCAACAATAAATAAACTACAACTGACACAAACCTCAATATGTTTTTTTAGAAACCACAGCATTTCATGCACTTTTGTTACATTAGTAAGTTATTCAATTTGTTTTACTGTACGGTAGGCAAATATGGGTGTACAAACACTAAACTACTTGTTTACTGAAGGGGTACAACCAAATTGACAGAGGTATAAAACACTAATATATTTCCAGGGAACTGCAGATGGATTGTTACAGTGGATGGTCTATTCGGATGGTTTAACAAAGGTCCTGAGCATAAAAAGTCCCTACAACCCTTGCCTGTGGTATTGCTACATGTTTAATAATATTACACCTCATCATGCATTCTGATTAATAATATCTGTAGGTTGTATTTTAAACCGCTTAGGTACTCAACACACAGCTACTCAACATGTGTAACCATCAGTAAACAAAAAAACAGTAAAGCCCTGTTGTAGTACAAATGGAGCTGGCAAGTATATTTATCTAAGATAGATAGCTACATGCTTATAGCCTATGGCTGCATGTTGTTGAATATGCTTGAAGACTACTGTAGACCCGTTCAATGTTGATGCTACCGTATCTTGTGTGCAGTCTTCAGTTGAACAGTAGCTACTCTTGTTATCATCTACAGTAGGCATAGAAAGAAACAGCGAATGTACTGTGCGAGAGCTTCATCACAAAATAGGATGGTTGGTTGGCTAGCTAGCAAGCTAACAAGCTACTTTGACATGAATCATTTTATCCTGCCTAGAAAACGCCGGGTACACACCATAATAATGAGCCTAAAACTAGTTAGCTAGTAATATAGCAAGACAATGCTAATTTTTTTCAGACACAAAACACACAATTATCTGTCTCAAACATAAATCTAGTGAGTAAGTTAGCAACCTGTTTACAGTATGCTTAGATGTTAGCTACTTTCATCAGGATTTAAGCCATGCCAGCAAATATATCATGGGCCGGTATCACAAAGATAGATGTTGTAAATGACTTAGCTATAGTAGGTAGTCAGACTTCAGAGAGACATCTAAATCAGACCGTTGCCCAAAGCTCTTAAGCCCCTGACTATCTTAAGTAGAACTATGCTGCATGAATTCACAGGGCTCTCAAGTGTCACGCATTGAGCGTGACAGTCACTCATTTAACTCTTTTGTCACGCACTCCCACCACACATTGTATTTCTCACGCCGAACTTTTTTGTATAATATATTTAATATGCCGCTCCGCTCTCACTATGGAACAGGCAGGAATTAAGCGCGTCTCCCCTGGATTGTCGAGCCTGCCACTTATAAGCCAATCACAAAAAAGAAATGGGCTATACAATAGCCAATCAGAAAATAGCACTATTGTATCGCGGTAAGATTTAATGCAACAACCAATGAAAACAGTCATATCCTGTAAATGTTCACGTGATTCCCACTGGAAACGACTGGAGCTCCAAGCATCAGTTTGAGCACAGAGTAAGTCATGATCTCGAAATTCACAATTTGTTTGATACAAACAATGACAACTTGTTTGTATATTAATTCCCTTTCCTGATCAATTTGTTCTTAAGTAGGGACTTCCCAAAACTTTTACTCAAGTAAATGTCCACCACTGCTAGCATGTACGAGATGATCGCGCTTGATGTTCTAGAGCAGGGGTGGGCAAACTACGGCCCGCGGGCCAGATGCGGCCCACCGGGTCTGGCCCACTTTGATCTGGCCCACAGTCTACCGACGCTCTTGAGGCAACTAAAGACGAAGATCAGCCGAAAATAACGAGTGTTACCTCATCCATGTGGGTTTATCAGAGCCGACAGCTAACGCCTCGAAGTCGGTCATGTTTTTTCGACTTGCCTTTTTTACTAAACACATTACAGACAGGAAGTAGGATGTGAAAATGACAAAATAGCAACTCTGAAATGATGTAGGACATCATCCTGCACAATACCAACATGGTACCAATATGGTTGGATAGAGGGGGGTTCCGCTGATGAAATGTCCGGGCAGGAAAGCCAATGCAGACCGTGAATTATTTTTGTGCAGTGACTTATTTTACATTTTCCATTTTGAGCAGGATCAGCCAGCCGGGCTTCCCGCATGCGCAATACATTTTCAGTCTGGGAGGGGATAACATCTCCTGCTCTGACTGGCTGCAGCCGGGACAAACTGCTGCACGGTCTGGCCGCCTGTGAGTGCTTTCAGATGGGGTAGGGGCTCACTGCAGTACCCGCTGCTCGTTGAGAAGAGTGAGAACAAGTCTCCAAAAGTCGCAAATAACACCACAAAAAGTCGCTAAATATGTCGCTAGTTGCTTTTTAAAATAAAAGTCACTAAAAGGTCTGAATAGTTGCTAAATCTAGCGACAATGTCGCTAAGTTGGCAACACTGCACACATCATCCAAATTCCTTCACTAGGGTCAACTTCTTTGTCGTTAGATGCTGATTACTGCAATACACTTTCAGCCAGACCCTCCACGCGAAAAAGTGAATAATAAAATAATAATCAAAGCTAGCATTTTCACCTGGGTTAGCCAAGACTCAAATCTCTGGCAAGAGACTGTATGAAACCTACTAACGTTGTAATCTAGGCATGTAAAGTCAATCTTCACACTCTAATACCGATCAACCAATGGGAAAAAGGTGACGCCGTGAGATTCTTTGATTGACAACCTCCTCATTAGCTTAAGGATGTGGATATACAGAAATAAATATATACGGAAATAAATTAATACAGAAATAAAAGAATATGGAAATAAATTAATATAAAAATAAATAAATACAGAAATAAATTATCACGGAAATAAATAAATAGGTAAATAATATTGATTAATAAATTTATAATTTTATATTTGTATATTTTTATGTATAAATATTTTTATGTTTAAATATTTTATTGATGCATTTATTTATTTATTTATTTCTTATTTTGGCAGACTTGGTCCTCCATAGCTTAGTGCATAAACTCTGTAAACCACTAATATAACGTTATTTTGTTTTATGTTTGTATTTACAGGTAACGCGACATCTGTTAGAAATTACATACAGATCAAAGATAGGAAAACATTTGTTTTGAGGAGATACAGACCAAACGTGTCAGCATGTAAACGTTAGTTAGATGTAATGTTAGCAGTGCATGTTAACGTAAATGCAGTTATTTTATCAGGCTGTAGCGCCGGAAATTAGGATATAAAGAGGTTTACAGGAGCAGTACACAAGCTCCCAGATGCCGACAGGGGCTGGGGGAAGTGTCATCAGTCAATCCCAAAGAAGTCTCCCTTAATCTTCCAACAATGGGCCATTGGTGGGGGAACATCTGGCTGACTCTCATGTGGCCTAATGATTGTTTACTGTGTCTGTCCTGGTGCAAAGCACTGTCGATGAACACGGTTTTCGACCCATGCTGTACCTCTTTAGATCTCTCATTGTCTCTGCCCCAGACCGCCATACTGTGTTGATGCTACACAAAACCTGTGTTTACTGTGCACCCATTCTTCTCTCCACTGATCTCAGTACTGATAAAAAAAATAACTTTCTGCAATAGGCCATGTACCTATGCTAGGTTTCAGGCTTGGTATATATCAAATCATTTTGCGAGGCCTTTACAAAATACATTCTATTCATTGAAACACAGACACTGCTGTCGTCCCCTATTTCTTAGACCAAAAATGCAAGATCAATAGACATTTTGCTAGAAAAAGGTGCCCCTAAATTCTTAGTGAGAATTTTAGCGTTTTGGTATGCCCATCAAACGTTTCAGGTTAAATGGGACAATGTTGTATCTGATCCATTCTGTGTCAGAAATGGAGTACGGAAAGGAGGAATTTTGTCACCTATTTTATTTAATGTTTATATGGATGACTTATCAAATCAGCTAAATAGATTAAAAACTGGCTGTCTTGTGGGCAATACTATTGTTAATCATCTTATTTATGCAGACGACCTGGCCTTGCTCGGTCCATATAGTGCTGGGCTGCAGCCGATGCTAAATGTTTGCTTTCAGTATGGCTTTGATCATGATATATAGTACAATGCTAAGAAAAGTAAAATAATGATGTTAGAAGCGCTGAGGACAGGAAATCAACAAATCCAACCTTTTATTTGTCAGATAGTCCTCTAGCTGTGTGTGAGGAAATTAAATACCTAGGTCATGTCATATCTGATGACTGGACCGATGACAAAGACCTCTATCGACAGTGCTGTACAATTTATTCTCAAGCTAATATGCTGATAAGGAAGTTCCCTATGTATTCTGACTCTGTGAAACGCTAACTGTTTAGATCCTATATCACACCGCTGTATACTCCCCAACTGTGGTCTAATTATAAGACAAAGAGTATGCAGAGGCTCAAGATAGCATAGAATGATGCAAAGAGGTTGCTGCTTCGAGTCCCTAGGTGGCATAGTGCCAGTCACTTGTTTGTTTCCACTAGAGTGCCAACTTCCGAGGCACTCCTAAGACAACTGATGTGGGGTTTTATGTGTTGCTTGGACAAGTCAGAGAATCACATAAATGAAGTCCTAGTCAGCCTTCTGAAAAGCTGCTATTGATATATGTCCACGTTAAGGTGGCATTGGTACAATAGCCTATATATCCTATGGGCCAATATGCCATTTTTATGTCATGTGGATCCTTCTTTATTTTTATATATACTATTTATAATGTATGATGTAATATATGGACCTGTGCCTGCAATAAAGTCTATTACATTTCCATTCAAGCTGATTGTTTAATACAGGACTATGCTTAATCTGTGTCTGTGAAATAGGCTTTCTATTGTATTTAAGTTTACCCACTCCAAAAGAACTTCGTACAAACTTGTTACTGAAAAGGGTATGATGTTTGTTGATATACAGCTAGTAACATGCATACAACACTCCATATCCAATATAAAGTGTCATAATATTTATGATAGATACCGGTATATAAATATAGGCCTTAAAATATAACGGTAACGCTTTAGATTACAGCCCGGAAAGTACTGCGTAAATACACCAAATTTACAGCGTAACTTTTGGTAATTATAGTGTAATTATAAAGTATGTACGTGTATTTATAAGGGAACAATTCATAATATCTGGGGAATAAACGGGTAACAACAAAGAGAAATACAAATAAAATATGCAGTAAGTATTTTATAACTAAGGGG
>JACXGM010027184.1:0-14591 GCA_016801145.1 Umbra pygmaea | reverse complement strand
AAGCAATATACACCAAAACCATTTTTTGAACCAGGCTATAAACATGTTTATTTCAGCTGTAAAGTTGGGCATTTTGCCATAGAGGTCTATTGAAATTGCTCCTTTCTGCAGCCAGCCTCAAGTGGCCATTCGATGAATTGCATTTTTTTTTACTTCCTTGTTGGCTTCATTTGTCAGCCTCGGAGTTTGCCCCTTGCATCAAATACGTTCTGAGGGAACTATTTTGTAAAACCGAAATATGTGAAATATGAACGTATGAGAGGGTCGATTGCGTTTGAAGGGAACTAAATTGAACACTCGAATAACGTTAAATATGAACATAAGAAGATCATGACATAGCATGTAAATAGCATAGTTTTTGCTAGGGTGGCGGTCAGGGATGGTGGATGGGCGTATAAATCCGCGACTTGCATGCCAGTGTTCGCACGTTCAAATCCAGACCGGCAGTTTGTGTGTGTTTTGTTCTACATTGCTTGCATCATGCAGACAGGCGATTGTCGGTTTTTGTAATGTTAACCCTAACCTTAATTCTAACCTTAACCTCAGTAACGTCATATCTAACCTTAACCGTTAGTAACCTCATGTCTAACCTTAACCGTTAGTATCCTCCTACTTAACCTTAACTGTGAATGTTGCAATATAATTTTGAACGCTATGGAATGTATGGAATGTGTGGAATGTTCTCGCATAAATCCGCTAAACAAAATACACCGGAGCAACGTAATTGAAGTACAAATGTAGCCTAATAACGAAACGTGCAGTTCAAACGTAAACAGAAACTAAATATGTTGGCACATAACGTAATTCAGGTTTTCAAAATAGTTTCCTGAGAACGTAATTTGGGAGAAATTCTGAGATGTACGGTTGCCGTGTTATCCACTGAATGTAGATGTTGAAATCCACAGAATTACTTTGAACTGTTTTACATGTAGATTTTGATATCCACTGAATTGTTCTAGATGTAGATGGTGATATGCACTGACACACTCTGAACTGTTTCAATTGTGGATGTTGTTAGTCACTGAATCACTCTGAATTGTTTTACATTTAGATGTTCTCAATCCCTGAATCACTTTGAACTGTTTTACATGTAGACATTGTTATCCAGTTGTGACGTCCGTATGTGTTCTCTGGTTTGGTGTTGGTTTTCTCTCCCTCTCTTTGGGAGGATGATGATTAGGGAAGTGATTAGTGTCTGTTGGTTTTTGTTCTTTGCTTTGATTCGACCGTTCGCACTGCCCTTCTCCCAGGTTAATATTTTGCATTTGATATTGATAAGAGTATTCCCTCTATTCTATTGTGGTAGCATACATTTTGTATACATTATAAATCCATTATATATATATAAATATATATATATATATATATATATATATGTGTAAATATATATTTTATTTTGTTGTGCAATATTGCCTGCCACTGCTTAGTACTGTTTATTAACAAATGACTGTTTTACGTATGTTACATGCTGGCGGCCTGTTGCTTTGGTTTTGGTACATGCACTCACTTATACACTCACTTATTACACATCTCTGACTCCCTCTGTGTGTTATGCTATGGGATGGTGGCTCTCTTTTTGGTTTTAATGAGCTACTGAAAGGCAGTGTAACAATGGTGGGCTCGGCCGGGATGCTTGTGAGTCCATTGTCCGTGGTTTTTACATAGTGGGTTTTAGTGTATTATATTATGGTGGATTCACTGGTGTAGTTGTTCATTGCTGCTCCATCCATTGAGTTGTTGGACAAGTGTCACAATGTTAACCTAGGGGGGTTATGTCTAGGAACCAGGTCAAAGCTGCCTTACCACACTGCAGCTGGGAGGGCTTGGTAGGACTACGTGTTATACCCTCTTCAGATGGGGTGTCAGGAAGTCCTATGAAAGGGTTGGATAGGGTGGCCGAGATGGACTCTCAGGGGGAGTTGTTATCGTCTACTGTAGCATTCTTGCTGAAATGGGGGCTGTGTGTGCAGTAGATGCTCAGAGTCCAGTTGAAACGTCTTTACTTTGCCCTTCTTTGATCCCTTGTCTAGTCAGAGGTTTAGTGTAGAGGCTGGTGTATGAATGCATATTGCACTTCTCCAGACGGAGGAACGAGCCAAATAGTCTGAATATGATTTTCAGTTGGAGTTCATAAACTTGAGATTGAGGCTGACCTGAGGTGGCGCAAACTTGAAATGGATGAAAAAGTTGCCTTGGCTCATGTTCCACAGGCTCCTGCACATGTGTCCATATCTATTGTATACAGTTCTACCCAAGATCAGTCAGTTTATAATTTTGACATTAGCAAACATATCTCATTGGTTCTGCCGTTCAGAGAGTCAGAAGTAACTAGCGACTCTGGGTGGCAGGCACCCATTAAGATATTGAGGGATACAGGTGCTTCACAGTCTGTGATAGTGTTGGATGTGTTGCCCTGGTCGGAGGAATCATCTTGTGGTTACAATGTAGTGTTACGGGGGATTGGGATGGAATATTTGACAGCTCACTGGCATTACATTCATCTTCAGTCTGATTTAGTTAGTGGTCGTGTAGGGCTGGGCGGTATGACCAAAAATGTATATCATGGTATTTGTCAAAATTATACCGGTTTCACGATATATGACAGTATTTATTTTTTCATGCATAATCAAGTGTTCCCTGCATGTTCTACAGTTTGAGAGAGGAATTATTGCAGTAGATTGACTTAGGATGGTCTATTTTACTGTCATGATGAGTGAATATTTTAGAATAATTCCACACTAGTCGCCTACTGAATAGCCTACGCAAATTTGCGTGATATGCACGTTCTTACAAACTGTTCAGAGGCGCGCTATAGGCGCGCTATATAGAAAGTTTTTTACATACGATAACTGCAGTCATTATTTTTGTTCTGTACTGTTGTTTTAGACCAGCTTTTCCTAAAGTGGGATACAAAATAAATTGTATTCTATATATTATATCCTATGGAATAGCAGATATTGTATATTCTCTTCACAGAGTTTCTCTCTTAACTCATCACATCCAAATTTAAAATATACAGCAGAGAGACCTAGAAAGGACATTTACTTTTTAGACATTGCCCTTTATAAAAATGTTGATATTTTGGAAACTATACCATCTCACTTAAGTCAGAGTATAACACTTTTACAAGCAGACAGTAGCTACTAATAATAGACACCTCATACAGAATATATCAGTTGGCCAAATACTTAGATTTACAACGTAAATGCAGTTACGAATGCTAAAGTGTTTTATTATCTGTAAACCGGGAACGAATACAATATTGATAGTTTTATTAATTGTAGCATGGTGTTCACCCGCCCATTATATTAGTCTTACGATGAAAGAGTTGCTATATGCACAGCAGACTTTGTTTTGTCTGTAAAATATACATGTAGCTGTTTTAGAGACAAGATAATAATTTAAACTACTGTCACTTCACAGACGCGTGTACATTGAATTATTATAAACACCATTGGAATTCGGACAGTAACTAACAAACTATCGGTTGTATGCTTTCACTGAAGACAGAAAGCACAACTTCAGTGTCCAATTTCCACTAGAAATTCAATTGTTTTAAACTTTAGAGACAAAACTTTCTTTATATGCCTGTTTCTGCTGACAAGGAAGATGAATGTTGACCATGATTTCAAGTCAGTGATTTCGGCTTGTTCCGGGGCGTTCCTCCTGCCGTATTCTACAGTACACTCGCGTTATGTCCGGGGCGTTCCTCCTGTCGTATTCTATAGTAGGTACTGTAGATGGAACCCAGATTGACATAAAAGCCCACCCAAATAGTACAGTAGGCTATATGAGTCAAACAGCATTCCAGGTTGGAATACAATGTATTCAGCAGTGTCTGCACGCGCAGGGTTCCGGACGTTGTCTATTCAAATACACTGGTATGGCGGTATATAGAAAATTCATATCATGACGAAAATAAATACCGGTATTCAGTGTGAACCGGTTGACCGCCCAGCACTAAGGTTGTGTCAATGTTGGTTTACAGCCTGCCCTACTTGTGAAAGGAGTTAGCTTGATCATGGGTAACGACATGGCAGGAGGCCTAGTCAAACCTTTGTTAGAGGTAACTTGTTCTGATACAGAGGTGGATGATCTCCAGTCAATCTTTCACGCATGCACGGTAACGTGTGCTCAGTCCCGAAAATTGGGTGAGGTGATTGTACTGGATTACACTGTTTTCCCCAGTTTTCAGGGAGAATGACAGTGGAAAAGACGAAGTGGTACAAACAGACAGCTAATTCTGGTTCTGTACTGCCTATTACATGAGATAGCATAGTGCATGCCCAGAAATATGATCCAAGTCTAAGAATATTTTACTCCTCTGTTGTAGACCGAAAACAGGCTGACAAGCTAACAATAGCTTATTTATTAAAAGAGGGTATGCTAATGTGTAAATGGACATCTTTTAAGGTGACTGATGGTGTTAGAGGTTCTGTGTTACAGATCATTGTTCCAGCTCCTTTCAGGTCACAATTGTTATCAATAGCTCATGAAATTCCCTTTAGGAGTAGCTAAAACTCGTAGGTGGGTTATGCAGCATTTTGTTTGGCCAGGTTTGAAAAGTGATGTGGTACGTTATTGTCGGACGTGTCACACATGGCAGGTTACGAGGAAACCTTACCAGGTTATACGGCCAGCTCCTTTGTATCCAATTTCTTTATTAAGGGGAGCCATTTGAAAAGGTGATAGTGGATTGTGTCAGTACTTTACCCAAAACGAAGTTGGGGAACCAATGTCTACTAAAAATTATGTGTGCCGCAACACGTTACTCAGAGGCTATACCTCTCCGAAAAATCACATTAAAGGTGGTATTGTCTGTACTGACTAAGTTTTTTACAATTTTCGGATTAGTGAGGGTTATTCAGATAGATCAAGGTACAAATATTATGTCCAACCTATTTCCTTAAGTCCTGAAAACCCTTGCCATCAGTCATAAAGTGTACAACTCATAACATCCAAGTAAAAGATAATAACAACTTGTCAGAAAAAATAAAATACAAATTAAAAAACACAATCACTGAGTTGGAAAAGAATCACCCCCTCATAAAAATGACTTGTAAACCCAACCAGGTGTTGTTAATCACCTTCTCAATAGCACACAAATCCAATTGACTTTCAACTGTGATCAGCTGTGGTCATTTCGATTAGCTCATCATGAAACAATCTTTTCCCGAAGCATTTAAGTCCTAGGTAGTGCAACTGAAGACAACAATCAACTATGGGTGGCAAGGCATTGTCAAAAGGTCTACGGGATAAAGTTGTGGACCGGCACAAGTCAGGAGATTTCAAAGGCTGTATCAGTGCCTAGAAGCACAGTGAAGTCAACTATTAAGAAGTGGAAGGTATTTGGTACAACACAGACCCTCCCTGGGTCAAGACGTTGCTCCAAACTGGATGAAAGAGCCAGGAGTAAACTGGTAAGAGACACTACCAAGAGGCCTATGCAACTCTGAAGCAGTTGCAGGAATTCATGACAAAGTGTGGTCATTGTGTGCATGTGACAACAATATCACACATTTTCAACAAATGTGGCTTGTATGGGAGGGTTGCAAGAAAAAAGCTACTCCTCAAGAAAGGCCACATGCAGTCATGACTGAACTTTGCCAAAACGCACCTTGAAGATTCTAAGGCCACGTGGAAAAAGGTGTTATGGTCAGATGAGACTAAAATGGAATTGTATGGCCTCAACGCCAAGCGATATGTCTGGTGAAAATACAATACAGCTCACCATCTAAATAACACAATTTCTACAGTAAAGCATGGAGGAGGTAATAACATGTTATGGGGTTGTTTCTCCGCAGCAGGGACTGGGGCACATGTCAGGATAGAAGGAAAAATGGATGGGGCAAAATACTGTCAAATTCTTGAGGAAAACCTGCTGGTCTCTGCCAGAAAGTTGTCAATGGGAAGAAGATTTACCTTGCAACATGACAATGACCCAAAGCACACAGCAAAACTGACCACACAGTGGTTGAATGAGAAAAAGGTGAATGTCCTTGCATGGCCTAGTCAGAGCCCAGACAAACCCCATTGATAATCTGTGGAATGACTTGAAGACAGCAGTCCACAAATGGTCACCATCAAATTTAACTGAACTTGAGCAGTTCTGCAAAGAAGAGTGGTCAAATATTGCAATGTCTAGATGTGCAAATTTAGTAGAGACATATCCCAACAGACTAAAGGCTGTAATCAAAGCAAAAGCTGGTGCAACAACATACTTTTACTTTTTTTCTGACATGTTGGTGTAATATCTTTCACTTGGATGTTATAAGTTGCACTGAGTAAATACAGCTGAATGAAACAAAAACTGTGTCTGTCTTCACTTCAGGCTGCAAAGCAACAAAATGTTATTATTTTACAGGGGGGTGATTCTTTTCTATACCCACTGTATTTGAGAGCAGCAGAGAGCTTCTCTTGGAGAGTTGTGCACAGAGAGTTTTTGAGCCTAGAAAAGAGACATGGGAGAATACACCTGATCCATAGGAAATTAATGGTACAGCCGGCACAAAGCGTTTTTAACGCTGGTCGTGGGCAAGGCCCTTTACATCTCATAGAAATAAAAAATACAGTATCCCAAAATATTAGATAAAGAATTTATAATCCAAAAATGTGGACCTTCTGAAACGTATTCATGCACTCAAAACTTTGTCGTGGCTCCTTTTGCATGAATCAATGGCATAGAGCCTATGGCACTGCTGAGGTGTTATGGAAGCCCTGGATGCTTTGATAGCGGCCTTCAGTTTATCTGTATTGTTTGGTCTGATGTCTCTCATTTTCTATGGTGTTCAGGTCAGGTGAGTTGGCTGGCCAATCAAGCACAGTAATACCAATATCAGCAAACCAATTACCAGTCATTCTGGCACCGTGGGCAGGTGCCATGTCCTGCTGGAAAAGGAAATCAGCATCTCCATGAAGCTTGTAATCTGATGGAATCATGAAGTGCTCTAAAATCCCCTTGTAGACAGCTGCATTGAATCTTGACTTGATAAAACACAGTGGACCAACACCAGCAGATGACTTGGCACCCCAAAGCATCACAGACTGTGGAAATTTCACACTGGACTTCAAGTTACTTGGATTCCGTGCTTCTCCACTCTTCCTCCAGATTCTGGGACCTTGATTTCCAAATGAAATACTTCTGAAAAGAGGACTCTGGACAGCTGAGCAATGGTCCAGTTCTTTTTCTCCTAAGCCCAGGTAAGACACTTCTGGCATTTTCTCTGGTTAAGGAATGGCTTGACACTAGGAATGCAACAATTGTTAACCATTTCTTGGACATGTATGTCTGTATGTGGTGGCTCTTGATGCACTCCTGTCTCTGACAGAGGTCCACTACAGTCTCAGGCCACTCCTTGTGAAGCTCCCCCAAATTCTTATATCATATCTTTGCCTGACAACCCTCTCAAGGCTGTGGTTATTCCTGTTGCTTTTGCACTTTCTCTTACCACACTTTTCCCTTCCAGTCAACTTTTAATTAATATACTTTGATACAGCACTCTGTGAACAGCCAGCCCTTTCAGCAATGACCTTCTGTGGTTTACCCTCCTCGTGGAGGTTGTCAATGAGTGTCTTCTGGACAAGTATCAAGTCAGTAGTCTTCCCTGTGATTGTGGTTGTGTGTACTGAACCAGACTGAGAGATTAAAGCCTTTAGTATACTCACCTTTCCCGACCTGGCGTGCGCCAAAGTGATGTCAAAAAGACGTAGATTCCACTGTCACGTGAGGTTTTAGAGGGTGCGAGCACAAGGTGCGCATCACTCTTTTTTTTCAGCGGCGCACAACAAAGTGGAAACAGGAAGCATGGACGAGTTCAAGGGCACAGTAAACAATTCATAATTACACAGTTAATGGTTCATAATAAAAAAGTAAACGGTTCATAACAACACAGTTAAGATCATCATAGTCACTGTTGACATTAACGTCAATGCTGCTGCCAGTTCAGCCATCGTTTACCTTTTTCTTCTTCTAGTCTGTAGAAATAGTAAAGTAAGTAGCCTTTCGGTAGCCTTTCCTCAGTTGTGACCTCTGTCAAGACAACAGAATCAACCGATGACGCTGATATAACTCAACATTATACTGCACATAATATGACATTTGGCTTTTTTTTGACAGTCCCATAAAGGGAGTTTTTATTATACAGACATTACAAGGTTGTACAGGTCATGTGATCTTTCACAGGTTTAAGACAAATAATTTTTTCTTACGGTGGGGGATAATCAAATGGAATACACTGGGACCAGCCTGTTTCTTTGTTTAGGACAGATGGCGCCTATGTGTCTATCAATAATCATGTAAATGTGATTGATACTGGCCATTTGTCCCAACTCTAGCCAGTGAACTGATTCCCATTTCTTATGCAGCGAGAATAAAGTGGGTGTCACCTGATCGCAGAGGATAAAACTATTTGTTTTAGTTAGTTCGAAGAGTCCTTTTTAACGGAGGCACCTGGCACGTTCGGGCATGCCATAGAAGTGTGTTAGATTAATGTTAGATTACTAGACTGAACCGTATAGGATTTATGAGTACTATATTTTTGGTATTGTAATTTGTGTTATTTTTTGCTCAGTTATAGTGTGTACTTTGATGCCCTTTTATCTGGAATTAAATATTATTCACTTATACCAAGTTCTGTCTGAGATATTCTAAGTCATTCCCCAGTATATCTCCAGTGGAGATATTACCGGGAAATGTAAGCCTTTTGTAATGTTTGCTGTCTGTGACGTTCTACAGGAATCTCTAGGTTTTTGTTCTGCTCAGTTGATTTTTGGTCATACTGACAGAGGTCCACTTAAGGTGCTTAAATAAAGTCTGGTGAAAGAGACAGACATCTTGAGAAGCATATTGGATTATGAGCCACCTATGTGAGCGATTGCATTCTACATGCGCTTTGGTGAAGGACACCCTGGCTTTGGCACAGGGGCAGATTAAACAACACTACGATAAAAAAATGTGTCAATCACCGCAGTTGGGGGACCACGTCCTAGTTCTTTTGCCTGATCCTGGCTCATCACTTTCTGCTAAACCTGTATGAGTCGTGACTCACTCAGATCTTTAACCCGAGTCTTTAAAATAACTCATGAGTCGCAAGTCTTTAGTATCATTAACCCGGATCAGTTGAGTACTAATACAATTCCATATAAAATGATAAAAGCGCCACACGCAAATCTCTTGTAACATTAGCTACTCCTAGTCCTAGACATCTTAGCTGCCAAAAGCTTTATAACTTACAATTTCATGGGCAAACACCGCTCTACAATTCAACTTAAGCAGCGTGAGCAGAGCGACAGTCCGAGACAGGTTATGGGAACTTCCCGATCCGCAGACTCAGAGCCGGAAACATTGCAGACTCGCAGACCATGGGACACATGAGATGTCGAGGACTCGTGAGTCTGCAGAGGACTCACGAGTCACGGAGGACTCATGAGTCCGCGGAGGACTCATGAGTCGCCGGAGGACTCACAAGTCCTCAAGGACTCACGAGTCTGCAATGTTTCCGGCTCTGAGTCTGCGGATCGGGAAGTTCCCATAACCTGTCTCGGACTGACCTTTTCCCCTATACTTTCTTCTTCCAAGTATATGGTATTGCTGCAGTTAGTTGATTGTATTTTTGAAAGGAGCAAACATCTCCATATGTTTTTGTTAACTGTATGTAAGGCATCACTCCACCGGCTTCATTTATAATGTCATTTAAAAACATTATTCCTTTTCCAAACATCTTGTCAAAGTATACAGGCTTTTTATTAACTAGTATATGAGAATTTTGTCACAATAATTGTTGTAAAATGTGGTCCCTATTTTCAGGTGGATTAAATTGAAATTGCAACCAACCTTTCATGGCTTGTTTGAAAAATAAGAAATAATCTTAGAAATTATTTTTGAATGAATTCCTACTCACAGAGTTTACCCCGGTGGATGAGAGGATCGCCTCCCTGCGCCTGCGGGTTGCTGGGGGGAAAACTCTGACGGTTGTTTGTGCATATGCACCAAGCAGAAGTTCAGAGTATTCGGCCTTCTTGGAGACCTTGAATGGAGTCCGGTATGGGGCTCCAGTTGGGGATTCCATAGTTCTGCTGGGGGACTTCAACGCGCATGTGGGCAATGATGGAGACACATGGAGAGGCGCGATTGGGAAGAATGGCCTCCCTGATCTAAACCCGAGTGGTTGTTCGTTGTTGGACTTCTGTGCTAGTCATGGATTGTCTATAACGAACACCATGTTTGAACATAGGGATGCTCATAAGTGTACTTGGTACCAGAGTACCCTAGGTCGAAGGTCAATGATCGATTTTATAATCGTTTCATCTGATCTGAGGCCATATGTTTTGGACACTCGGGTGAAGAGAGGGGCGGAGCTGTCAACCAATCACCATCTGGTGGTGAGTTGGGTCAGGGGGTGGGGGAAGACTCTGGACAGACCTGGAAAACCCAAACGGGTAGTGCGGGTGAATTGGGAAGGTCTGAAAGAGGCCCCTGTCCGACAGACTTTCAACTCATGCCTCCGGCTGAGATTTTCGTGCATCCCTGTGGAGGTTGGGGGCATTGAACCCCAGTGGACAATGTTCAAAACCTCCATTGCTGAAGCTGCGGTGGGGAGCTGTGGTCTTAGAGTCTTGGGTGCCTCAAGGGGTGGTAACCCACGGACACCGTGGTGGACACCGGTGGTCAGGGAAGCTGTCCGACTGAAAAAGGAGTCTTTCCGGGATATGTTATCCTGGAGGACTCCAGAGGCAGTTGCAGGGTACCGAAGGGCACGAAGGGCTGCAGCCTCTGCCGTGAAAGAGGCAAAGCAGCGGGTGTGGGAAAAGTTTGGAGAAGACATGGAGAAGGACTTTCGGTCGGCACTTCTGGAAAACCGTCCGCCAACTCAGAAAGGGGAGGCGTGGAACCATCTAAGCTGTATACTCTGGGACTCTGTTCATCTCAACTGAGGAGGTAATAGGGCGGTGGAAGGAGCACTTTGAGGAACTCCTGAATCTTACTTCTATGCCCTCTATATCAGAGGCAGAGCTGAAAGATGATGGGGGATTGTCGTCAATTTCCCTGGTGGAAGTCACTGAGGTAGTCAAACAACTCCACAGTGGCAAAACCCCAGGGATTGATGAGATCCGTCCAGAAATGCTGAAAGCTCTGGGTGTGGAGGGGCTGTCTTGGCTGACACGCTTCTTCAACATTGCATGGAAGTCTGGGACAGTGCCAAAGGAGTGGCAGACTGGGGTGGTGGTTCCCCTGTTCAAAAAGGGGGACCAGAGGGTGTGTGCCAATTACAGGGGTATCACACTTCTCAGCAGTCTACTCTAAGGTGCTGAAAAGGAGGGTTTGGCCGATAGTCAAACTTCAGGTTGAAGAGAAACAATGTGGATTCCGTCCTGGTCGTGGAATAACCTGGCCCGATAGTCCTGATACTTCATAGTGTTCTATTGTTTCTAAAACTTGCCTTATATTGTCTCCAATGTAACGTCCATGCATGAAGCCTGTCTAATTAGGATTAATAATATCCGATAAAACCTTTTTCTTTAATTCTAAGAGCTATGCATTTGGCTAATATTTTGGCATCACAGCATTGCAGTGTAAGAGGCCTACAGTTTTTTAAATATACAGGGTCTTTATGTATAGCTATTGCTATACTTGCAGTTAGTTAGCTATATCAGTTTGGATGGTTCCATCTCTGGAGAAGGGATAGGTAGACACCCTGGGGTCTACATACTCCCGTAGGTAACTCCCCTGTTATATACACCAGTTAGACGCGGGCGGTGGTCACCAGGATTATTGTAGCAGGTAGGTGGGAGTCAGGGAATTAGTACATAGTAGGCAAGTTAAATTATTAGGGAAGTGCAGGGTCTATTGGTTTTTGTTCTTTGCTTTGATTCGACCATTCGACTGCCCTTCTCCCAGGTTGACGTTCTCATCTCCTGAATCACTTCGAACTGTTTTACATGTAGAGGTTGTAATCCCCTGAATCACTTTAAACTGTTTTACATGTAGACGTTGTAATCCATTTGTGACGTCCGTATGTGTTCTCTGGTTTGGTGTTGGTTTTCTCTCCCTCTCTTTGGGAGGATGATGATTAGGGAAGTGCAGGGTCTGTTCGTTTTTGTTCTTTGCTTTGATTCGACTGTTTGCACTGCCCTTCTCCCAGGTTGGTAGTTTGCGTTTGATATATTTATATAGGGATAAGAGTAATCCCTATACCCTATTGTGGTAGCATTAATTTTGTATCCATTATATATGTAAATATATATACTTTTGTTGTGTAATATTGTCTGCCCCTGCTTGCTGCTTAGTTCCGTTAATTAATAAATGAATGTTTTACGTACATTACAGTTGCCTGTTGTTTTGGTTTTGGTAAATGCACTCACTTATGCACTGACTTATTACATGTCTCTGACACCCTCTGTGTGTTATGCTATGGGATGGTTACGCTCTTTTCAGTTTTAACAACCTACTGGAAGGGGGTGACACCATTGAATCACTGTGAATTGTTTTGAATGTAGACGATGTTATCCGCTGAATCACTCTCAATTGTTCTAGATGTAGACAATGTTATCTGCTGAATCACTATGAACTGTTTTAAATATAGACGTTGTAATTCACTTAATCACTCTGAATTGTTTTACATGTGGACGTTGTTACACACTGAATCACTTTGAAGTGTTTAATATGTAGACAATATTATCCCCTGAATCACTCTGAGATGTTTCAGATAGGCAGCAGTGTAATCCGCTGAATTACTCTGAACTGTTTTAGATGTAGATGGTGTTATCTGCTAAATCACTATGAATTGTTTTACATGTAGACAGTGTAATCCACTGAATCAATCTGAACAGTTTTACATCAATATGGTGTTATCCTGTTGAATCACTCTGATAGTTAAACATGTAGAAGTTGTTATCTGCTAAATCACTCTGAACTATTTTACATGCAGACATTGCTATCCACTGAATCAGGCCCCGTCCACACGAACACGGGTATTTTTGAAACGGGAGATTTTTCTATGCGGTTATGCCTTTCGTCCACACGAAAATGCTGTACCAGGTCACTGAAACCAAGCTTTTTTGAAAACTCTGGCCAGGGTGAAGTTTTTTAGAATCTCTGGTTACAGTGGTGTCGTGTGGACGGTGAAAACATTTTGGCACGTGATAGCCGAGTGTGCGCTGTTATCTCTGTTTAACGTCATTGTGCGCCACTATCTCCATTGTTTACATGAGGAGAGTTTGTGCAAAAATAATACAATTTTAAAAAGTCTGTGCAATGGCAGACGTAGCCAAACTATTGCTGCTAATAACTTTGCAGCTAGCAGGGCTTATATAACGATACATGCACATTTATCATATTATATTGCTGAACAGAGGCATCAGAATGCAATACTGCTCAGGTCACTGCTTATGACTACACTACACTCCCAGGACACAGACCTCGCCAGTTTTGGACAAGAACTACCGGAACGGTAGGGTTATATTGTCACCTGTTGGTTTGGCATGTTCTTGACAGCACATGATCTGGCGTTATTGCGTTTTCATGTGGACAGAGATTTTTTTAAACCGTGCTTGTGTGGATGAGATTTTTTTTTTAAAAGAATGAAGATACCTGTGTACGTGTGGATGTGGACTCACTTTGAATTGTTTTACATGTAGATTTGTAAACCACTAAATCCCTCTGAACTGTTTTACATGTAGACGGTTTTATCCACTGAATCACAATTAAGTGTTCTAGATGTAGACGGTGTTATCCATTGAATCACTCTAAATTGTTTAACATGTAGATGGTGATATTCATTGATTCACTCTAAACTGTTTCAGGTGTAGACGTTGTTAGTCAGTGAATCACTCTGATCTGTTTAACTTCTAAAACCGTGGTGACCACTGAATCACTCTGAACTGCTTTAGATGTAGCCTATGTTATCCACTAGATCACCTTGAATTGTTTAACATGTAGACGGTGTTATCCACTGAGTCACTCTGAACTGTTTTAGATGGAGACATTGTTATCTGCTGAATCACTCTGAACTGTTTTAGATGTAGCCTATGTTATCCACTAGATCACCTTGAATTGTTTAACATGTAGACGGTGTTATCCACTGAGTCACTCTGAACTGTTTTAGATGGAGACATTGTTATCTGCTGAATCACTCTGAACTGCTTTAGATGTAGCCTATGTTATCTACTAGATCACCTTGAATTGTTTAACATGTAGATGGTGTTATCCACTGAGTCACTCTGAACTGTTTTAGATGGAGACATTGTTATCTGCTGAATCACTCTGAACTGTTTTAGATAGAGACGTTGTCATACCATGAATCACAATTAATTGCTTTACACATAGACGCTGTTATACACTGAATCACTTTGAACTGTTTAACATGTAGATGTTGTAATTCACTGAATCATTCTGAATTGTTCTAGATGTAGATGGTGCTATCCACTGAATCACTCTGAACTGTTTTACATGTAGACAGTGCTATCCGCTGAATCACTTTGAACTGTTTTACATGTAGACAGTGCTATCCGCTGAATCACTTTGAACTGTTTTACATGTAGACAGTGCTATCCGCTGAATCACTTTGAACTGTTTTACATGTAGACAGTGCTAT
>JACXGM010027183.1:0-14622 GCA_016801145.1 Umbra pygmaea | reverse complement strand
CACACACACACACACACACACACACACACACACACACACACACACACACACACACACACACACACACACATTGTGTTTCTGTCTAACTCTGGGCCATGAGAGCTTAGCGACAGCAGATCAAGTTCTCCTGGAAAGTCATATTATTTACATCATGTCAGTGTATTTTGCCACTGAGCTCAAATTGATAAAAGGCACATATTGTACCTTTCAAAACATTGAAATACTAACTACTTTTTGATCTGGATTTTTTCCCAAAAACTTCTGCACAAGCATGCTCACAAGACCCCCCCAAAATATACACATTTAAACGTATGCACTCAAAAACACACTAACCCTACACACTTAAACACCCATATTCTCAGAGGTTCACGCTGTAAATGGTAGATGCATTTTCAGTGTTTCTTTCTCTGATTTCTTGGTTTACTTTCTCTCCCAAACTCCGGAAAAGTAAAGAGGAGGAGAGGAGGAATAAACAGGAAGAATAAAGAGGATGATACCAGAGTGGCCAGATTTCTCAGTTCCAGTGTATCAGAACCAGAGTCCTTGATCTTGTTTACTTAGTATTACTGTCAGTGCTGAGGGTAGGGATTGGTGGAGGGGCGATCCGTAAAAGAGAGGGCACTAGCTGGATACACGCCTCCTTCGCTGCTCTTAGACACTCAACAGAACTTCCCCCCTCTGGTAACTTTTCAAAGGCTCCTTTTAATGGCCTTTGAAGCAGGCATCAAAACTATGTTTCTTTTTTACTCCTTCTCTCCCTTTTTTCGCAAGAGCTAAAAATGAATGCTCAGAGGGTATGGACGACTTCTCTGTTTTATGTGTGTGTCTGTGAGGGAGCAAGAGATTTCTGTTGTTGAGTCACGCGTCTGTGTGTTTTAAAGACGTCTCACTCTGTCTCTCGCCTCTTTTTGCCTGTTTGTCCTTCTGGCCGGCTGGTTGCCAGTAGTCTCCTCGGACCTCCCCAGGCTCTGACTTCTGCTGGTGCTGGGCCGGCCAGGGAGCGTGACGACAGGCGTGACAGCGGGCGTGGCAAAGCTACTAAACCGGACACGCTACTGACTGAAAAGAGTAAATGTGTTACTCGCTGGGCATGTAAGCGTGCGTGTCATTTTCTCGGCTTCGGTTAGTCCGAAAATGAAACAACGTCCTCTGGGCCAGATGAGTAAAGCGGCGACCAGTGATCTAACGATGAGCGGCTACCTGGGGGAAAAAGAGCCCGGTGAAAAGGTTAGCCTCCAACCAAGTTGTCGGGATTGATTAGCGGCAGAGGGCGTGCGCAGTGTGAAGGCAGTCTTCCTCGCTCAACCCAACCCCGCTGCCTTGGAGGCTCAACAGAAAAGCGAGGACACACGAGCTCTCCCCCACAGCAGCACAGAGGTGTACACATCAGAGCTGTTTACTGGGGACTCAGGGAATACCTCATGCACATACAGTACACCGTGATGGAGAGGAATACATATTCACATGATATACCTGCACACGGATCTTTTTATCTACAAGTATTAGAGAGGGAGAGAGGAAAAAGCATAGTAGTAGAAGGAGACTTTTAGGCTTTGTATTTTGTTCTACTGTAAAGGGACTGCATGTAAGTTTCTTGCATTGTCAGAAAATATCCATGGTATATTGGTAGTAACAGTGGAATGATAACTTTTCATATTTCTTCAATAGACCAATATTTTGGTGCATAGAAAGCAAATCTTTAATGAAGCATTTCCATTGGTCAACAAAGACCTGGTAAGCTTCCCTGTTTTGAAAACGGTAGTTGTAATTAGCTAAAGGGTCCTATATATGATCATCTTAAAAAACGCTTTGCCGTACACTTTCCATTGGGAATCGTTTATGCCCAACCTTATGTGCAACTCAAAGCTTAGAGAACTCTTTTCGACCTTACTCATATTTCCAACTAAGACAGACGTGACACACATCACTTTGCTAACGTGGCCAATGTGGTTTGAATTAAATACCTATTACCTACAGGACTAGATAATTAATTGAAAAAAACACTTGGATTTCAGTTGTAAAAATACTCTGGATTGGTGTTTTTTTCTGCTGTCTTGCAAGAGCAATGCATTAATGACCACAGTATATGAGGCAATTTTCCATTGATGCCTGAGTTTTGTATCCATGAGGATCTTTACAATGAAAGGGACAACACAGAGATTAAATACAGCTTTCCATTTGTGTAACGCCCACTAGATAGGACAAAGATTATGGATATGGCCTTTAATGAGACTCATTTAATTAGAACCACCACCCTTCACACAACCCTACTGACCTAAAGCGGCACGAGTTATCACCAATATCCTCATAAAATTACATTTTCCTCTCTATGATTACATAGTACCATACAACAGTACACAATCCAGTGCCCAGTTTAGACCTATATATCTAACCACTCCTATCAAACCAAAGAGAGTGAAAAGGATAGAGACAGTGAGAGAGAAAGAGCTAGAGAGGACAGGAGGATGAGAGAGTGTGCGTGGGAGAGACAGAGTAAAGGCGAACTCGGCTCAACTCCTCGGGGTGAGATTTGCTTTTGAAAATGCACCCTCAGGTTCCGGTCGGTCTTAGATAACAAAGAAGAAGGGTGAAGGAGAGAACAAGTAGAAAGGAAGAGGGGGAGTGGAGGTTACAGTGTCTGCCTCTCGGAATACCACCGTGTTTTTGGAGATGCTGCATCGGGGGGGGGGGGGGGCGTCAAGCGAACCACTCTCGTTGGGCCTCCGCAAGAGCCGAGAATTGATTTTCTCAGAGAGCCTGGTGACACACGGGTCTCTTTTATCCTGCGGGAAAAAAACACCTCTTGCTTTCCCTGCACCCAGCCTTGTTTTTGAAACAACAAGGGCTACATGCACTCACCCGACTGTTCTTCTTCTTAGATTGCTTCTAGTCAGAGAGTCAAGTGCATCGCATTTTACGGAAAAAAAACACTAAATTCGACAAGGCAATGCGGCCAAGTTCACTATATTCAACGCTGAAAGGAGACAATGACTTAATAGTGATTTCAAACAGGGAACGTTCCTGTCAACGGAGCTTCTTGGACATTTCACATTGACAGTCTTGAGCACAGGTCTGTGCATAGCCTGCAACCCCCTTGACATTTCCCGTGTTAAAACCACTTTATCTGCAAATTGAATGGCATTAGAAGTGAGATGGATTGAACACGGACCACTCAGAATAGAAATATTTATGCTGTCCTATCTTCATCAATTCTTCTCAAGTAGACATCGACCATCCCTACCACACACACTCTTCATGGACATTCCTGGAGAAGGTCATTGTGGCCATTCAGACGAGGGCGGAGGGAACAATGCCAGCCAATAAATGCTGTGAGTTACTACCTGGTTTGGACTTATCGTAAATCAGCTTATTTTTGCAAGGTTTGGTCGGGCTTGGTTGGCCCCCGCGAAGCGGATCCTCATAAATTTTTGCCGAAGTTCTGCACACATGGTTTATGACAGGAGAATCAGACCACTAAATGAATGGAGAGGACAGGCCTTGTAAATCACTGAAGAATGGAGGCGAGGGATGAGAGGGCATAAGGAAATGACCGAGAGGAGGTGGAGATGTCAGGTCATCCGTGGACGAGTGCTGGTTATGACGTGTGTGAGGACAGGGCCACAGAAGAGAGGTAGGGGTGATGTCTGGCAAAAAACTCAACATTTTTATTTTTTTCAAGAATAAACCAAGCAGTTTTTCTTCTCATTGAACTCTGAACATTTCATGCCTCTAGGCTCAACATAGCTATTGAAGTTTCAGAAAATGTTTTTGGAGATTAATGCTTTTCACCATGACGATAGACTAAGTTGATGTTGAGTAGTGATGCAAATTAATTCAACTGACACACGACATGTTTGTCTAAAAGCCAGAGTGACTCTCCACAGAATGCAAGAAACGTTTGTGCACCTTTGAAGAACCTGCTTCTATGTTGGGGCATTTGTGCCTACCTCACCACTTTGTGTGTGTATGTGACGGTGTCTGCGTGTGTTGTGCAATGAATTGAGTGGTTGATTTCCTGTCTTCAATGGGTGGAACAGCTTGCAAGATTGTCTTGACTGGGAACCCAGGGGACTGAGCTATCAGCACAAAGATCCAATATGACACAGTGATAATGCACCCACCTTTCCAGGGTCTGCCCCAGGCTAGCTGTTTCACAACCCTTCGTCTCTCTTTCTATCTTTGCCCCTGTCATCATTACTTTTCCCATCCGTTGACCGAACCGTCACAGCTTTGTATGGTGCATCATCACTCCGTGTGGAACACGCTCCTTTCCACCAGTTTCCCTTTTCTCTTGACTTCCTGTCATTCTTCTTCCGTCATACCATTCACTTTTCTCATTCCTCATTCCACTCGGCGTTGCATTTTAGTGGGGACTTTAGGTGTGATGCTCTCCCTCTCTTCTACTGAGTTTAGCATTTTAACTTGCAAGTTAGTATAGTTTTATCAAGGTGACTGACAGCCACACTGTGGTGAAATGTCATCACATACTCAAACAAGACATATTTCTCTTTATTCAGTAAAATGTTCAGACAGTTTTTGCTGTTAAAAAAAATGCAGAATTGTGGAAAACGTTGTGTAAATAGTAGGTGTGAATACTCAATTAATTTGTTTATTTTTGTGTGCTTGTGTATACATGTGTGAATACCTGTGTGTGTGTGTGCACAGATGGCAGCGGTAAGGTCTACCTTGCCTCTTGGGGTTGGGTAATTAAAATCCTTCAAATCTTCACGTCACGTCAGTTTGGATTATCAACACAGGAAGCAGACTTATACAACCAGCACTCCGTATTGTAGCCAACACATCCGGCTGCCGCACCTCTGTCCATCTGACTCTTTGATCCAAGCCTTTAATGCCTGTCTGAAGTTTTGAAACTCTGCTTCCTCCATCGATTTCTTTTGCAATGTTTGCCCGTCTAAGATGGTCGCGGAAAAAAGCTGTTTCAATAAGCATACACTTTTTAAACAACTTTCTGTCTGTGTTATGTGCTGTCTGGTGTAACTTGACAAAGTAGTCTAAGAACTGGGTTAAATAGCTTCCTATAATGCCTCATGAAGCAAGTTTGAAGAACTGCCATGGCAAAATAGATGCACATCATAATTCTTTGTAAACATTGGCGTGACAGATGGGTTAGAGTTAAACCATGTGTCTTCATCTCTCTCTGTCATGCACGCACACCTCACTTTTTCTCTTCCTTTCTCGCCGTCTCTTGGGGCTGAGCAGTGTAATAACGCGGAGACACCTCTAGCAGTCGTAATTAAACAGCACATCTGTGTGCAGTCGTCACATCTGGAACAGGTGCCAGCACACCGCCTCGTACTGCCTCAGTCACAAAGCCCATCCTCTGTGACTGAACGAGCAAACAACGGAAAGAGACAAGGATGGGGGAGGGGTCTGTCATGGGGGGAAGCAGGGGTGTCGGGGTGCTCTCAGAGGACTTTGAATCTGTGGTACGAACTCTGCATTAATGTGAAGCCTGAGTCTTACCTGTCCAGTATTGGAGGGAATTTATCATAGCCTAGCAGTCAAAAGCATTAGGCCACACTGTAAAATAAATGTTCCATAACGACTGTGAAAAAAATACTTTTTTTTTCTTTTATGTAGCTTCATTTCCTTCAAGACAATAACAGAAAATACGAAATAAACACAGTAAATGTCCGAGCTAATATTACACACAGAGCTAATATTACTTTGTAACAGACATCTACTGTGTTTATAAAGTATTTTCTGTTATTGTCTGGAAGGAAATGTCCATACAATAATAAAAGGTACTGGCAACAAATTACCAGTATGTTTGGGTGTTTTCTTCACAGATATTTGTTTTACATTGCAGTGAACACATGGTTGCCGGTTCTATTCCCCAAACCTGCAGGGGGAAGGTAATTGTTTAAAAAAATAAAGTTTAGAAAAAAAGACTGGTCCGTTTATACACTTGGGGTTCTATTAATTTGGAAGCCAGACAGAAAATGCTCTAAATCACAAGAACATCTTCTAAGTGGCTTAATTTGACACGGGAGTACATTGCTATTGATTTTACTTTTGCAGTCATTAGCTTTAGTGATTGATCTGTTGATTTTATACACAAACAAAGTGTTACATCTTAATGGTTAAATGCAGTATACTGTATTTCAGAGAATATTTCCATAAGGGTAAAATATTGTTTTAAAACACTTTAATCAACATAATTGGATAATGTCCATTTGTTGCATATTAGTAATACACTTCCTAAAAATTGAGGGAACAATCAATCATCACAATATAACGCCAAGTCAATTAAACTTCAGGGATATCAATCTGTCCAGTTAAGAAGCATAAGCGACTGTGAATAAATGTAACCTGTCTTGGTTCAAATGAAAGTGAGAATATTTTATTCATTTAGCAGAGGCTCTTATCCAGAGACACTTCATGGATACAGGACATCCCTCTGGAGCAAGTGCCTTGCTCAAGGGCACAAGGTAATTTGGCTAAATTGTTAATCTAACTGGCAAAGTTTGCTTCTCTAACCACTGAGTCATCTGATTTCCCAGTGCAATTGAGAGGCAATAGGAAGACAATCCCAAAAAGGAAATAGTTTCGCAGGTAGTGGCCACAGACATTATTGCTCTCTCATTTTCCTTCTGGACTGATTTCTCTTCAGTTTTGTGTTTTGCTAGTTTCCTTGTCTCTACTGATAGCATGAGGCGGTACCTGCAACCCATTCAGGTTACACAGGTAGTCCAGCTCCTCTAGGATTGCACATAGCCATACTGCCCTGCAAAGGCTAAATACATTAACTATGAAAAGAGTGAAACTTAGAAAACCCTACCCTAAGGTCAAATCATCAGTCGTGGTTTTTGGGCATAACAATTACTTCATGAATACATTCACAATGTGTGCAAAATTCCTTTTATACTTATAATTCATTTGACTGGCCAGTTAAAACAACTTTAAAGCCATTTCTTAAGTGTCACTTTTCGCGTAATTACTGTGGTATAGCCTTTGTAGGGCAGAATATGTGCCATCATAAAAAGTTGTGCTGTGTCTCCCAGTACAGCTCAAGGGCATGGAGATAACAGATAACATAAGATGGGCCATTACACAAGGAGACCTGGACAGGGCCATAGAAGGGCATAAACCCAGCAGCAGGACCAGTATATGCAGAACAGGAGGAAACTGCCAGTGCTCTACAAAATGACCACCAGCGGGCTACTGGTTTTCATGTTTCCGACCAAAGAGTCAGAAACAGACTCCATGAGCGTGGCATGAGGGCCCGATGTCCTCGCACGGTGTTCATAGCCCAGCATCATGCAGCTTGATTGGCGTTTGCCAAAGAACCCCATCATTAGCAGGTCTGTCGTTGGCGCCCTGTGCTTGTTAAAGATGAGAGCAGGTTCACACTAAGAACGTGACAGACGTGAAAGAGTCTGAAGACGCCGTGGTGAATGATATACTGCCTAAAACATCATCCAGCATGACTGGTTTGGCGGTGTCTCAGTGATGGTCTGGGGATGCATTTCCTTGGAAGGTTGCACAGACTTCCACGTGCTAGCTAGAGCCAGAGTGATAAAGGATATTTAAGGCCGATACCAATACAAACATTTGGTGATTAAAAAATCTGATATTCCATTATATTGGCCAATCCAGAAACCCATAACAAAACAAACATAATTCCCGACATTAGTTATTTGCAGTTATTTATGAGTCCTCACTAAATATAATAATGCAGTTTAAAAATAAATGTGCCTGTTTTATTGTCACTACAGAACAGACAAACATCAAAATATATTAAAGATCTTATAAATAAAATATATAAAAATGCTAACTTAAGATATGAAACTTGAAATCCTTTGAAAAAAACAACAACAACCAAAACAAATTTAAGTTACCAGTATTAACGGTCTTGGTAAGCTTCATAAATATAACTTTGAACAAAACTGGAAATAAATATTATTTTACATTTCTGATAAATTACAACAACAGCAACATATAAACTATTTACAGTAGGTGAGGTAGTGTATTGAATCTGTCAGTCCTCAATAGCTCCATTCCAACAGAGGCAGGACTTTATTTTTTAAATATTTATTTATTGGCCTTTATTAATGCCAATACTAATAATTTGAAAAATGCTTAATATCAGACAATACTGGCTCTAGTGCTAGCCGATGGTACCCTGCTGTTAGGACTGCTGTTAGGTACCGGGATTAAATCCTCACACCCATCGTCAGACCGTACGCTGGTGCAGTGGGCCCTGGGTTCCACCTGGTGCAGAACAATGCCCGGCCTGATGTGGCCAGAGTGTGTAGACAGTTCCTGGATGATGAAGGCATTGATGCCATTGACTAGGCCTCACATTTCCCAGACCTGAATCCAATTGGGAACCTCAGGGAGGTTATGTATCAGTGCATCCATCACTGTCAAGTAGTGCCACAGACTGTCCAGGAGCTCGCTGAAGCTCTGATCCAGTTCTGGGAGGAGATCCCCCAGGGCACCATCTGCCTTCTCATCAGGAACATGCCCAAACATTGACGGGAGGCCATACATGCACGCGGGGGCCACACACACTACTGAGTCACATTATGAGTTGGAACAGCCTGTGATTTCAATTGTTTACCTTGATATTCAGTGTGAGTTTGAATCCAGCCCCCAATCAGTTGGTGATTTTGGTTTCCATTGATCGTTGTTAAGTCATTTTCTTTCCATGTACAGTACAGTAAAGATTTTTGTATCTTTAATTTGTTTCAGTCATCGAGACCTGATGTGTGATTTGAGTGGTCCTATAATTGTTTTGAGTAGCGTATAAGAGCTGTTTCAAAAGAATCCTTAGGCATGTTAATATTTTTCAAAACAGAGGTTTATGCTCCTACTAATGGCTCATTAAAACCACCCGGAGCCTAACCACCTGTAAGCACACCCAGGGGGAAGTGAGGGACACCGTGAACCAACAAAACAAAAACAAATGACAGCCCACAACAACTTACCAGGGAATTTCTTTATAAAAGGGGAGCTTTACAATGTATATTTTGTGTTCTGTTTGTTTTCTGTTTCCCGCTCTCACAAGATTATCCACAGGTCTGTGTCTGACCAAATGATCACTCTCAATTATCAGCCAAAGCTGTGGCCCACTACATCGTTAACTGTCTATTTATGCCTTGTTTAGTGTGTTGTTAGCTGTCGGAAATTCTTTGTGTGAAACTCTGTTGTGTGATATGCTGAATTATGTTTCACCCATCGTGGCTTGTTTCATTTGTAACGGAATGTTTTCCATATTAAAGGCCATTTACTTTCAGTATTTGCAGTTGCATTTGTCTCACTCCTTCACACACACATGAAAGATTATTACAAAATGTCTGACCAAAAAAGGAGACAGCGAAGGAGGAGGCACAGTTGATCAGCATGGGAGCATTTACATATACTACAACCCAGTAGGAGGATGCCTATTTCGATGACTTGGGCAATATCATCTGCGCCACTCTCAACGGCATCTGTGAATCTGAGGGCTACAGCCGCTACCCCACTGACATCGGGGTGGTAGAAGAGGGTTATAGTCCCTTCAAATTCCACTACCGGGTGTTAAGTAGGCTTGGCAGGGGCAGAGATGTTCTGTACCACAGGCATTGGCTAGCTATCCCTACCGCCTAACGTGCAGAAAAGCCGTGGACAATCAGTTTGGTTTCCCAAATAACTATTTTTTGGGGAGGCCACAAGCAGGTACACAGAGCCTGCTTGGATATAGGATGGAAAGGAGAATCAGGAGCAGTACATCATGTCAATCCACCAGCAGAGGATGGTGAGGAAGATAAACTCATCTGCTGAAAGACAGCCCAGAAAGGATCAGAAGAGGAGGAAGGTGAGGGGGACATGAGAGTGATCCCCAGAGCGTGAACCCTAGTTGGCTAGAGGCATGCTTCCTGTCCACTCCACCACCTGGTGGCCCTAGCCATCTAGAAACCCAGACAGTTTGGGCTGTTAGACCCTCCTCAGCTTTGTCCACCACCACCACAGCTCTCCCAGTTATGTCCCCTTCTTCCCACCAGCACCATAAGCACCGCCATTCACTCCCACGCCTAGAGCACAGCACTCCACGCTTGTGCATGAAGCGTCTCCCTCTACGTCAGTGCCTGTTGCTCCACCCTCCATGACGGTTCCAGACGGGCTGTTCGTCACATCTACAAGGAAGGCCCCGGCTGCTACTGAGCCCATGCCAGAGGACCAGCAAGCTGTGCCTCATCCAGGGGCTCAGTCCCATGTCACCTCCTAGGGTTTCTGGCCCCTGTCAAGACTATCGGAGCTCTGTCAGCTGAAGCTGAGATCACCGGGGGTCTTACACCAGCACCAGCGGAGACCACTGGGGGTCTTCCACCATCAACAGTTGAACCGCCCATGAGGCGGTTGCCTCCAGCCCCTCCTCCTTCCTTCAGCCGCACCTGGTGGGGTCGTCAGGGTCACACTCCGGATGGGGCGGAATTTGGCTGCCAGAGTGTGGTGCCTGCTTGTCAGGGCTGAGCATTTGGCGGGGGGGGTGGCATTGTCATGGGCACCCCTTCAGGGGAGCTTGTTGTGGACTACCTTCTCTGCATTCAGTATTATCCCTACAGCAGTAGGCATCATGAACATAGCCCCAAAACCAAACTGACTCCCCATGCACACATAGCATGTAACTGTACAGATACTTCAGACATACTGTTCATATTCTACTCATCCTGCATCCTAAAGGTTTACAACTGTTTAACATTTTACTGTTGCTTACATTATACTGGTACATTACAGCATAATGCATACATTATACGGTTCATATACTGTGTATATATACACTCACCTGAAGGATTATAAGGAACACCATACTAATACTGTGTTTGACCCACTTTCACCTTCAGAACTGCCTTAATTCTATGTGGCATTGATTCAACAAGGTGCTGAAAGCATTCTTTAGAAGTGTTGGCCCATATTGATAGGTTAGCATATTGCAGTTGATGGAGATTTGTGGGATGCTCATCCAGGGCACAAAGCTCCTATTCCACCAGATCCCAAAGATGCACTATTGGTTTGAGATCTGGTGACTGTGGGGGCCATTTTAGTACAGTGAACTCATTGTCATGTTCAAGAAACCAATTTGAAATGTTTCGTGACATGGTGCATTATCCTGCTGGAAGTAGCCGTCAGAGGATGGGTACATGGTGGCCATAAAGGGATGGACATGGTCAGAAACAATGCTCAGGTAGGCCGTGGCATTCAAACGATGCCCAATTGGCACTAAAGTGTGCCAAGAAAACATCCCCCATACCATTACACCACCACCACCAGGCTGTACAGCTGTAACAAGGCATGATGGATCCATGTTCTCATTCTGTTTACACCAAATTCTGACTCTACCATCTGAATGTCTCAACAGAAATCGAGACTCATCAGACCAAGCAACATTTTTCCAGTCTTCAACTGTCCAATTTTGGTGAATCCTTGCAAATTGTAGCCTCTTTTTCCTTTTTGTAGTGAAGATGAGTGGTACCCGGTGGGGTCCTTTGCTGTTGTAGCCCATCCGCCTCAAGGTTGTGCGTGTTGTGGCTTTGCTGCAAACTTCGGTTGTAATGAGTGGTTATTTCAGTCAAAGTTGCCCTTCTATCAGCTTGAAGCAGTCGGCCCATTCTCCTCTGACCTCTAGCATCAACAAGGCATTTTCGCCCACAGGACTGCCGCATACTGGATGTTTTTCCCTTTTCACATCATTCTTTGTAAACCCTAGAAATGGTTGTGCGTGAAAATCCCAGTAACTGAGCAGATTGTGAAATACTCAGACCGGCCCGTCTGGGACCAATAACCATGCCACGCTCAAAATTGCTTAGATCACCTTTCTTTCCCACTCTGACAATTGTTTTGGAGTTCAGGAGATTGTCTTGACCAGGACCACACCCATAAATGCATTGAAGCAACTGCCATGTGATTGGATGAGGAGATATTTGCATTAAGGAGAAATTGAATGGGTGTTCCTAATAATCCTTTAGGTGAGTGAGTGTATATATATACCTGTTCACGTACTGCAGATGTCCTGCATATCCTGCACCTTAAAAGCTTTAAAAAATCACATTGCACTGCTTACATTGTACTGTACATGCTCACCATATATTGTATACATTACACTGTTCATATATGTCATGGTTATGCAGGGTGTGTGGTGGAGTAGAGTAAGGAAGACTCAGGCAGGTAGATGAGTGAAACAGTAGTTTACTGGAGTAAGAAAAAATATGTGGTTGCAGGTGAACATCAGTTGTGAGCAGCACAACTGTATATATACATTTAGATACTCACGCTCTAACGCGGCGTGGAAGCGGTCAATAAATATATATAAAGAGCGTACGCATAAAGCCTCAAACAACCCTGCACTCTTTTCACAACATACATATAAATACCCTCTGGACATCAGCAAACTCACAATACCCTACACTCACGGTGACAATATAATAATGAACCCCGCCTTCCTCTTCTTCAACTGGACTGATATAGGGACCGATTTACCAGCTGGATGAAGTCTGATAATCAGGCACAATCAGTCCCTACCAGTACCAGGTGAAAGAGAGGAAGGCGCTATAGCACAGCACACATGATGGAACACTCAAATAATCATTCACAAAACAAATCGACAGTACATCCGCACTGGAATATATATATATATATAATGAATATAACAAATAATAATCAACTATAAAGGCTTACATATAAACAAGTCCCTTCACAGTTCTTATGGAACATGAGTCTCATTCTGGGACTCCTGTTACAATATACTTTGTGTGTATATATATATATATATATATATATATATATATATATATATATATATATATATATATATATATATATATATATATATATATATATATATATATATATATATATATACAGTGCATGGGAAAGTATTCAGCCCCCTTTAACTTTTCAACCTTTTGCCACATTTCAGGCTTCAAACATAAAGATATGAAACTGTAATTGTTTGTGAAGAATCAACAACAAGTGGGACACAATCATGAAGTGGAAGGACATTTATTGGATATTTCAAACCTTTTTAAGAAATAAAAAACAGAAAAATTGGGCGTGCAAAATTATTCAGCCCACTTAAGTTAAGACTTTGTAGTGCCACCTTTTGCTGCGATTACAGCTGTAAGTCGCTTGGGGTATGTCTCTATCAGTTTTGTACATCGAGAGACTGAAAGTTTTGCCCATTCCTCCTTGCAAAACAGCTCGAGCTCAGTGAGGTTGGATGTAGAGCGTTTGTGAACAGCAGTTTTCAGTTCTTTCCACAGATTCTCGATTGGATTCAGGTCTGGACTTTGACTTGGCCATTCTAACACCTGGATATTTTTATTTGTGACTTCTTCCAGAATGGTCCTGTATTTGGCTCCATCCATCTTCCCATCAATTTTAGCCATCTTCCCTGTCCCTGCTGAAGAGAAGCAGGCCCAAACCATGATGCTGCCACCACCATATTTGACAGTGGGGATGGTGTGTTCAGGGTGATGAGCTGTGTTGCTTTTACGCCAAACATAACGTCTTGCATTGTTGCCAAAAAGTTCAATTTTGGTTTCATCTGACCAGAGCACCTTCTTCCACATGTTTGGTGTGTCTCCCAGGTGGCTTGTGGCAAACTTTAAATGACACGTTTTATGGATATCTTTTAGAAATTGCTTTCTTCTTGCCACTCTTCCATAAAGGCCAGATTTGTGCAGTATACGACTGATTGTTGTCCTATGGACAGACTTGCCCACCTCAGCTGTAGATCTCTGCAGTTCATCCAGAGTGATCATGGGCGTCTTGGCTGCATCTCTGATTAGTCTTCTCCTTGTATGAGCTGAAAGTTTAGAGGGATGGCCGGGTCTTGGTAGATTTGCAGTGGACTGATACTCCTTCCATTTCAATATTATCGCTTGCACAGTGCTCCTTGGGATGTTTAAAGCTTGGGAAATCTTTCTGTATACAAATCCGGCTTTGAATTTCTCTCGGACCTGCCTGGTGTGTTCCTTGTTCTTCATGATGCTCTTTGTGCTTTCAACGGACCTCTGAGACTATCACAGAGCAGGTGCATTTATACGGAGACTTGATTACACAAAGGTGGATTCTATTTATCATCATTAGTCATTTAGATCAACATTGGATCATTCAGAGATCCTCACTGAACTTCTGGAGAGAGTGTGCTGCACTGAAAGTAAATGGGATGAATAATTTTGCTCACCCAACTTGTCAGTTTTTTATTTGTTAAAAAAGTTTGAAATATCCAATAAATTTTGTTCCACTTCATGATTGTGTCCCACTTGTTGTTGATTCTTCACAAAAAATTACATTTTATATCTTTATGTTTGAAGCCTGAAATGTGGCAAAAGGTTGAAATGTTCAAGGGGGCCGAATACTTTCGCAAGGCACTGTATATATATATACTGTAAATATCCACTTTACATTCTGCTCAAATCTTGCAACAAAAAAATTATTACTTGGCAATAGATTTATTTTTTGAGTCTGATTTATCCTTTCTCCATAGGAGGAACTCGTAAACTAAGAACAATATCTATCAGATACAGTCAACCTCAAGATAGAGCTAAATCATTCAACAAATAATTAGAATAACAATAGCATATACGCCTACTGAACAGCCTCTACGCCTACTGA
>JACXGM010027182.1:0-14687 GCA_016801145.1 Umbra pygmaea | reverse complement strand
CCCCCCCCCCCCCCCCCAATAAAAACTCTTCTGATCTACACGATTCATGTGGATTACATTTTCCCATTCAAAACGGCGATTTTCGCCGAAAAGCGACTAGTTTGCAGGTATGATTGTTACACACAAAATCACTACATAAAATGCATAATTTCTATCAAAGACAAACACTGTGGAAGCACAACTCATTATGTTACCTTTATTCCTGTTCAAATGGCAAAAAGCACAGCATAGTGAAGGAAATAATTGACCCATTTAAAACACAATATACTTTTAATTGAAAGAACATGTTTTACAACCTTGGAAGCTGGTCTCTGAAAGAGAATGAAATTGTTTTCACTTAGCAAACTTCTACACAGTTTCCCTTTAAAGGAGAATTCCAGGCGATTTCAAAACATTGCTCTGTTGTTTGGATATCTGGATTGCTGTCAGTAGCGAGAATAACTCAAACAATCTGTGTTGCAAAAACATGTTATTCACCTTCTCCAGTTTACAGACCGTTACACATTTATGGGGCAAGTTTTAAAAAGTGCTTTTAGCCTCTAAACATGTTCAAAATGTCATTACTGGTGCATATAGCCATGTGCAGTGATTCCTTATAGTGAACACGGCGAATCTAACAAATCAGCCAGTGTACATACCTGTGTTTATTTCCTGTTTTCCAGTGAAGTCCACACTAGTCGATTGTCAAAGTCATACAATACAATATTCCAAAATACGTTTCCACAAAAAAAACTTTTTGCCATGTTTATGTCCATAGACTTCTGTATAGCAACATTGATCGGCTGTAACCTGACACTAGTTCACAGCTCCCAAGAGTTATCGCGCAGAAGCATAGGTAATTAAGCAACTGTGTAGACTAAGCTGACAAAGTAGTGGTGTCAAGTTACCTGGCCGAATAGTTGCTACTAGTCATTGAATGGACATAACCACGGCAAGTCATTTCTTTTTGTGGAACAATACGTTTTGGAATATTGGATTCTATGACTTTGACAATCGACTAGTGTGGTTTGAAAGGTGTTTTGACATCTGACATTACGAGGTTTTTGCCTGTTCAGACTTGCTGGAAAAAAAGAATCTGATTGGTATCAGATATGGAGTAAAAATCGAATGAGTGTCACCTCAACCTGCCAGCTTAAAAATCTGGGCCTGTGATGAAATGCAGTCTGTCTGAGGACATACCGGTACTTCATTATGCACTTTTCGTTACTTGAAAAAAGTGCTGAGTGTTGCTAATTTTTTTACTGGTGTTTTGTAGATTCCAGAATGCAATGAGGTCATGCCATCACAGAATCCAGAGTGACGGATTGAATCTGGGACAAGGCACTGGCGCACAACAGTGTATGGTAAACTTTCCGAACATTAACTTAACACCATGCCTATGTAAGTAACAACCACCCCTTCCCTCAAAATTCCAAAGAAGCTAGTCTAGTGGTGAGGTGAGTTTCATCTGCTCTATATTTAGACATTACAGATTGAAAAATGTTGTGTTTTCCACCACTAGCTTGTCCGATGTATAAACGGTTTACCAGAGACACTTGTATCTATTTAACAACACAACGAAAGCAGAACTTTTTCAATACTGTCTATGCTACAAATTCATGGGCGTGTTTTCCATTGACAAATATTTTCAAAAAAGATGTGGCAAACTCCTTGACTTAATTAATATTACCAGGCTCTCAAGACAATGTAAGTTACAGTGTGACGCTAATTACGGCCAGCAGCCCAGGAAACCAAGTGGTTGAAGAAACTTAAAAGGAAGCCTTGACATCTGCCTGACCTGACATAGCACGAGTAAAAGAAATGCATGAGTTCACCGAAATGTGAAACAGTGCCTTTCTGGCCTGTATGGTTCCTGGTGTTTGAGTTTAGTGTCGGTCCTCACCGTGTCTGAGGTGCTCTCAAGCAGGAAGTTAATGGCTTTGTTGACATCCTCATTGCAGTCGTGGAGTGCCACCATGCACTCGTCCTGGTTCTTTCCGGTCACTTCCATCAGCTGTGGACAGTCAAAGGCGCTCACAAATACACATATTTTGTACTTTTTTTAAATCTACAATTAAGCATGAAAATAACAAAAACCAGTCCATAGACACACACGTACATGCAGGCTTTGAAGGAAAGTTGTCACAATTCTAAGTGATGCATTATTATAATATAAAAAATTGGCCCTCTAACCTGAGGTGGGAGGCAATTTAAATTCTTAAACCTTAAATACTTCCCATGCTTTCTGTATTACTTTAAAAAAATGGACTGGAGGTACAAGTTTGTTCAAGCAAGCTGATTTAGTTTGGGATTTTAACCCATGATTGTCTCCAATTTGTTGATATATCCAACTAAGGGCCTGCTCCATCAAAGCAACTCCCAGCAGGAGTAGGACAGTTGATGTTGAGGCGTGTGATCGGAAGTACATTGCATAATGGTTCTTAAAATTTTGCTTGGTCTACCAGTAAATCTACACCGGAACTATCACATGCCAGAAGGAACACACTCCAGCCTTCAACGGCGCTCATACAGCCCAAAGCACCTCGAGGTGTTACTAAAGCACAAGGAGGCAAGGCAAGCATTTTGGATTGCTAAACCCTCAAACCCAGACACTGCTGGCCAGCTGCATCAACCCACATCAAACACCTTGGATGTTCTGCATGAATGCTTTGATTCCTCGCAATGATGGTGCCAAGTGCGAGGCAGTGACTTTACTGCTACGTCGATCAGGCATCCTACCCCTAAAGCATTCAGTGTTAACAAATGCCTCAGAAATACCCTCATTAACTTACCTGGTTTACTTTGTCCTCGAAATCAGCATCATTCTTGTCATAAATCATCTGAGCGAGCCGAATCTGCTCTGCGGTCGCCTGCAGGCATCAGGGCGAGGATGTAATGAAGAGAAGATGGAAGGAAAGAGAGGTAAGGGAATTAGTTATTTTATTAAAATTCAATGCTCCCTAAATAAATGTTAGATTTGATTTAGAAAAAACAAAAATCTTACTCCGTGTGTGTATGTATAGGTGTCTTTGTATAATTTGCACATTATATTTCCATAGCCATACTCAATATGTTACTCCTTGTGTTAGTTTTGCACTGCCCCTTTATATTCCAGCTAACCTACCTCTATATCCATGAACCTATTTGCACTGACTGTACAGTATATTATACCTACCACATACTCTGTATATCCTGGACTCTGTATTTGTAATGTGTATTTCATGTTTTCTTGCACCACGCGCTTCGTTTTGGCCAAGTCGTTAATGCAAATGAGAAGTTGTTCTTATTGTCCCTACCTGGCTAAATACAGGTAAAATAAAAAAAAACGGTGTTTCACTCACCTGTATCTGTTTCTGTGGTTGATTTGTGTGTGTAGCAGCAGGCAGCGCTTTGTCCCGAGTGCCCCGGGCTTTGTCGCTGCCCAACGAGGTCATCATATACAGTATATACAAAACAATGTATGTACAAAATAGAAAAATCTTGAGTAAAATACAGGAAAAGGAGAGAAAACGAGAAAAGATTGTGAATATAAAAACGCTGTCATTTACTTCACAAACAAAATAAATAAACACAGTAGACTAAGAGCTTACTGCTTGATTCATACTGTACATGGCTAATTTGTGACATCAGCTAACGTTGACCATTTAAAATTATACTACGCTATTAAGTAACCCCCAAACAGCATGCAAAATATGACTATATGAATGAGATGACAGCAGCAACATCAGTTTGACTTAGTGAAAGCAGTGCACTAAGACTGTATCTAGTGAATAGTGTGCCGGGGCATATTTGTGTTTACAAAAACACTGCATTCATCGAGTTAATGAAACGCAGATCTATTGTATATCCCCGCTGTGCAACAACAGAACGAGTCACCGTATGCGCAGCCGTCGAGTTTCACTCTTTACTTACTGGGCTACTCAAAACAGGTTTTATTCAGGTTGACAAAACAACCTCGAGTTATACAAATAACCGAAGATTACAACTATTGGCAAACACAGACACGGTTACAACCGTACAAGGTTTCCATAATGAGTGTAATCATTTCATTAGTATGATGAGAATTCACTAATAAATATGTAATTATCTAGATATGTTTGCCAATGTTAACTCAACAGCAAGGTACCGTTTCTAAAGCAGACTGTGGATTACAGACAGTCAAAATAAGAGTGACCGAGAGGAACCCCTTTGTCCTAGCTAACATTAGCTACCTAGCTTGTAATGCAGTTGGGCTTTTACGTCCGAAAAGATACTAAAACACGACGTACGGGCCTCCCTGTCCATATATTAGTTAATGTTTACAAATAAACAATCTACCGAAGTGACAATAATAAACAACAGTCCTCTTAGTCCCAAACCATGCTAGATTGATAGTTAATCACAAAGCTTTATCAATTCCAACGAAAATGGCCACAGCACAGTCCAACCCGACATTATTTGCCGGGGAACAAGCAAATGGAACATTTTCTTAAAAAGCGTCAGACGCTGGTGAAAACAGACGAATTCATCGGTGGCATTACATTTCAAGAGGGACAATACTACGAAATTACTTGAATTGGCTCAAATATAAAAGAACAACATTGAGCGCCTGAACGAGATTTGTTTTTTATTACCTGCTAACACGCTTCACTCAGCCAGCAGCAGACTAGGTCACGTGATATCCCGCGTCGCTGTGGTTTCCTCCCTGGTCCATGAGACGCATGCGCAGACGCGCTTATCCTCTTGGCAGTTGAGAATTCACAAGTAATGAATGGAAGTTGCTAAAAATTATGTTTTTTATTTTCTTTGAATAATATTAATCTAATTACCCAGTGTACAATGGTTAACTTTTGTAGGACACAGTGATACACTGTCCTAAAGCGTGATAGAGTCAAGGTTTGTCTTCACACATACACAAAAAACACACACAAACAATTAAATTAAATCAGAAATATTACATCAATATAATTTTATTTTCATCATTATTTTCTTTTTAAAGATTTTATAGGTCGGTTTCAGCTGTTGATATCATACAATATCTGCAGGTTCAGGAATTTGTAAAAACATTCATGAGGTGTGTTTATAAAAGAGGTCACCACCAAAGTAAAGACAAGGTTGAGTCCACACCATCCTAAACATATACATAAAAATGTATGCATTTGTCCCTATGCATTTCACACATACACATTTATATATAAAATTACGTGATTCAACTTTTTATTATATTTGTTCAACTTATGGTTGTAATTGGGGTATCTTGTGTTGTTCTGGAAAGAAACTAGACAAATGTCCATGTGAAAATGCAAAACTGTCAGTCTGCCTCAGTCTTTCACAGAAAGACTAGAGAAAGGTAACAAAGTAACTCCAATCTAACCTGTCTTTGCACACAAGGAAAAGAGCAGCTAGACTCATCATCACCCCTTCAAGCACACCTGACAGTTAAAACATGTTAACAATAGTTATTTTAACATTCACTTTCCACGTTAGGGAATTATATAGGAAAACAACGATACTACTCTGCCAATGACGTTACCCGTTTTAACAGCACACGTCCCACATTGGACGGTATCCAGAATTAATAGACAGTTCAGATCTGAGCCGTTACTGGAATGACCAAGCGGAGCTAGATACCCAACTCAAATGCACAAATCACAACGGCAAACATGGGTTTCAGTGTTTGTGCACACACTTGGTTTTACTTCATATCAGCAGGAGCATGTTGTCCATGGTAAGAGGCTGATTAGCTCATAACACTGGTGTAAAACAGAGAGCTGTATACAGTAAGACAACCTGGAATCCATGTGTTTTCATTTAAAATAACATGGTAGTGTCTAACAAAATTCCTGTTCACAGTTCATTTGGCAATACAAATGATGATACTGTAATCAGAACAGTCATCGACAGGATACTGATTTATCTTTGGTGGTGGGAAAAAGTGTTGCAAAACAGACACAGAAATGGCTCTGAACATAATTTGCAAAGTGGACGAATGTTACATAGCTAGACGAATGGAACAATCGTGACTGAATTGCAATGAACTCATCCCTTGTTAAAAAAATATGGTGGAAAAAAAACAAGAATTAGAACAGGGACAAAAAAGATGGTGCCTCCAGAGGTATGACAATACAATCCCTCACCTACACCCACTTGGCCAGGGGGATATGTAGAGCTAGATCATAGCAAACAGTTGGCAAACAATTCACAATGAAAACCCATTACTCCCGGTGGGTAAAGCAACACCAAGGAAATGTTTAAATTCAGCTGCTACTGTAGTCCTGCAGTGTTTAGTGAATTGTTATTTTGGCTTCCATTTTGTTTCTAGGGAATACACCCCAGATCTGTTAGTATACACAATATCTTAGCAAAAATGACAATGCTCTGCTTAGAGTAGACCATCAAAGGGCAGACTGAAGCCATAGCCATATTGCTTACAACTATTGGATATCTCAGCCATAGGTGCTAAAGGGAGGGGTTAGGGGTTGATGTAGGATTGAGACTCAAGTTCAGCAGTGTCTACGGATGTTTATCCCTGTTTTAAAATCAAAGAAATAAAACAGAGGGCTATGTTCAATTCATACTAACAGAGTTAGTAAGCTATGGTTAAAATGCAACAAAAATAAACAGTACAAATGAACATGGCATTTAATTAGAAATTGTCTAGAGATAATCGGCAACATGAACCGCAATGTGTGAATGTCCATTCAAATCGGCTGACTTACGTCTCGGTAATGTTTCGTGAAACACCAGTAAAATGGAGAGACTTCCCTGAAAGGAATCGCATGTATGTACCACAAAGTGGTAGGAAAAAGAACCAACAGACACTGCATTTTACATGGAACTGTTGAAGACCCTGCTGTAGTCCAGAACTAAGGGGAATTGTGAGAAGGGGAAAATAAATAACAATAAAGATAGCTATAATATCAACAAGTGTACGTTTATGTCAAATCACACAGTCAAAAACAAAATAAAATAAGCATTCTTCGGAATTATTCAGAGCAGAATATCTATTGCATTTAGCATCTACGCTCAGCACTCATTTCAATCATCAGTCAGGTGGGGGGGTTGTAGCAAGTGGCTGTCGCTCTCTGATTCGTTGTACTCATCATCCTTGTTTTTTCACCCTGCGTCTGATTACATTTTTTTCTATCACTATAATTGGCTTCCATGGCATAGGATTGTCTGCCACCAGTCAGAGAACAGGTCCTCTCTTTTGCTTCTTTCAGAACGTATCCTCTCTTTCGTATTCCCCCTCGTCTCGTTTTATTTTGCCGTCCATTTCAGAGAGACTGAGGGAGAGAGGAAGGGAAACTGAGTTCCGAACGTCGGCTCAAAGAAACGCTCTATGCCAGGGATGATGCACTCCCGAAAGCAAGGATAACAACGTTCTTGAGAAAGAAAAATTTACTTCCTAGACCCAACCAAATTGATGATTCCAATTCCACGGCATGTAGGGAAAAACATTACACATTTGATTTAGTTTTTTGGAGGGATGTCCTTGCTCATTCCGACATCTTGGTTAATTGTCCATATAAAAGAAATTCAAAAGAAAGATCAGGGGTGTATGTGGGATGCAACAAAGAGGTGTTGACCAAACACACAGTGGCAATATGGAAGTGGGCTAGATCAGGTTCCTGAGTCCACAAGTGAGGAAGGGACCATACAGGAAAGAAGACTGAGTAACAGAGCAACAGGAGGAGCTAGGGAGGTTGGAGATGGAGGACAAAAGGCTAGCTCCAGAGGCCTGCGTAGTTGCCGTGGAGACCCGAGCACAGTGGCCCGCCGGCAACAAACAGCTTAGTGCCGGAGTCGTCGTAGCAGTGCGTGTACACCGCGTTGGGGAACGAGTTGATGTCCGAGAAGTAGCTCCTCCACGTCTCGTCGTGGTTCTGCCGGGGAGAGAAATAGAAAGGAGAGGACAAAGGTGTGATAAACAGAAGGGCAATCGAGATGGCTGTAAGAGGTCAATCAGGGAGAAACTGTTTTCTCCATTTTGTGCTAGTGTCCTGTTGAGGAATGTCCATTAAAGACCACTTAAGGTTGAACTTCCTTAAAAGTGCTATTTGTAGAATCCTTTGCTGATGTGAGCAGAATTACTTGATCAGTTTACAAAAGCTGTGAAAATACAATTTCTTGATATTTCAAAAACATTAAACGGCAATCTAGGTGGGACAATGATTTCCAACACTATCCAGTGCTTATTTTGCCATTTGAAGAATTGTAACCAGGACATGACTGAGTTGTGCCACTGGTGTTTGTCAATGTGCACACGTCAGTCGATCTTTGATATCAGTAATGCGTTTAAGGCTGTGCTTTTGTGTACCAGAGCACTGCATAATGTAGTGAATCACTGTCCCATCTGGACTCCTTTTTCATACTCCCATGTTTTCATCAGATATCAATTACATAGCTTTTGTAAGGTACACATGAAAAGATGGTTGTTCTGGTGTCATCGGTGTGAAAATCTACAGTGCCAAACAACAAATGAGCAGTACCAGCCAGCCCTTCCCAGTGGTTAGTTTCAGGATGCCCTCCCCTGGGCGCTGCCGGTACCCGCCGGCTGGGCAGGAAGGGTCCTCCAGGAACCTCTGGGCTCTGATGTCATAGAAGAGCAGGGAGCCCTGACCCGTGCCCACCGTCACTATGTGCTCATAGAAACTGACAGAGCGGATGCCTGGGGAAAGCACACCCACAAGATAATGAACACCTCGTAAGTAGCTTCAGAGATGTTATTTAAACAAACAGAAACGCAGTTTCCGATCAAAAGTACTGCCTCTGCACTCATACATAATGCTGCGTTCAAATGCTTGTCGGAAACTCGCATTTCCCAGTTGGAGTCATTAATACGACAGAAGTGCGTTCAAGTGCTTTTGAAGTCGGAACAAGTCTTAAAAATAATGATATTTTGGCAAGCTAGCTAATGTTACTAATATTCCCAAAATAGCTACATTATACACGTTGAAATAAGGTCAAAATAATGTAAAATGGCTTTCTTCTAGAAGATTCTGGTTGAAAATGTAAATGGTCATTGATGACATGGCCCAACTCGTAAATTCGGGATTCATATTTTGCTCCTATCATTCCCACTCGTAATCCCAACTTGGAGGGTCATTCAAAGGAATTTTCAGAGTTGGAGATTCCTATTTTCGATAATTCCGACACCACTTGAAGGCAGCTTAAGCGCAGGGCAGGTCTTGGTGAATGTTTGGGTTTTGTTATGCTTCTTGGTGGAATGTGTTTGTAGTACCTCGTGTTGCCTCTGGAGAAATGAAATGAAATTAAAGTTACAGAAAGTTTACATCATTTATGCTATAGTGTGTGTGTGTTTGTGTGTGTGCTAGAGTGTGTGTGCAAAACAAACTGCACTGTGGCATCATTTCCTTACCACTTCCTCTCTCACGCGAGCTGACTGACTTGATGCTGTGAGTGGGCTGCCGTGGGTCCAGGAAAGATACATGGGCCTGAGAGCCCACGGCATACACCGACCAGTCCTGACCATAGGACAGACACACATTCTCCTTGCAGTAAGTAAGCTTCATAGACAGCAGCTATGGAAAACATACAAGAGGCAGTTAAATATAGGCCAGGACATGTAGCTATGCAATTACAGACTACTCCACAAGAGCTGTCCTGCACTAAATATATATATATATAAATAGCATAAAAATGAAAGTGACAATAGAAGCACTGGAGGCAACAGCGAGATGACCCCCAAAAAAGGGAACAGTTTTGCAGGTGGTGGCCACAGACAATTGCTCTCTCCTTATCCTTTCTGACTGAATCTGCTCTAGTTCAGCATTTTGCTAGTGTCCTTGTCACTTCTGGTAGCTGGAGTCAGTACCTAGATCCCATTCAGGTTGCACAGGAAGTCCAGCTCCTCCAGGATGGCAAATCCATACGTGCAGTCGCAAGAAGTTTGCTTGTTTTCCCAGTGCAGGCTCAAGAGCTCAGAGAAGACATGAGAAGACCTGGACAGGGCTGTAGAAGGGAATCAACCCAGCAGCAGGACCGGTATTTGCTCCTTTGTGTGAGGAGGAACAGGAGGAGCACTGCCAAATGCTACTTACACCTTGCAAATTATAAACAATAGCCTGGACATTGATTTTGTACCTCAAACAAAACAATGATGTGGATAATGTATATCTTTTGTGTGCGTTGTAAAATAGGGAAGACTCCCGGGACATCCCTGGGATGACCTGTCTTTCTAGTTTCTAGTTTGAATCGGACAGGATATTTCTATCAGCTGTAATTAAAACCTGTAATCAATCTACACATATGGCAATGAATAGAAATATAACAACATCTGTAACTGAGAAACATGGGATTTCGTCTCACTTACCTACAGAAATAATTCTCTTGCTAAAGGCGTCAAAATGAAGTGCTCTTTTCGCCACTGTTGCGCATTTGAGTAAAATAATAAAAAAAATTTGCTATTAAACTCAACGTCAGAAATAATTAGAAAACCGTATTTGATAACACTAACAACTTGTATTCCCTGCTAACACTAAAGTTTTTAACTATATATGGAGTTTAAAAAAACATATAGTTTTGAATAGGCATCGTATGGTTTGACATGTTAGATGTGCACAATGATTGCATGTTGGCGAATGGCAGCGTGTAACAAGGAGCAGCTCACAACTAGTGTTGCCAAAAAGTGAAAATTACTGATTATTCCTTTAAAAAGTAACTTAGTTACTTTACAGGTTACTTGGTTACATTAAGCAGCTGCCGACAACACCCCCGCCGCCTCAACATATAAATGACAACCGGTTTTGGCAACACTCACTTTATTGGAAGTGCATTTTTAACAGTAATGTCAACAATGTATCTCTTCACATTTTAAGTTGAATTTTAAAACCATTTCCTGAAAAAATGTTTTTATAAAAAATAAATTAAAGACAGTCTTTCTTGACCTGACATATTTAACTGTTAACACTGTAATGGCAAAACGTATTATTTATAACCTGAATTGTTTATAAATGTAACTAATACATTTAACTTAACAAGTTTTGTTTTTTCAAAATAATTGTGCTAATTTTAAATCACTGCAATAATCATTGTTAATTAATTATAAAGCTAGTGAATTGTAACCAAATGCTATTGTATTCTGTGTAAAAACAATAAGAGTATATGATAGCAAAAAATAATTTTACATGTTTTTAATAACTTTTTATTAATAAGGTTAACAAATACATTTTACACACAATTTGATTGAATACTTTGTCAGTGTCTCATTTGAAAACATGATTATGTTTGAAAAACCTTCACTACAATATAGACTAATTTTAGCTACACATGAACATACTACCTATCAATGCAATGAATTATTAATGATTATTGAATAATCCGAATTTGTGTTGCTGGCAAAACTTAAGCCTCTTGTACACAGAGGCCGAAATTTGCTTCTGACATTTTTGTACATTAGAAAATATAAACGAACTCATGTTATGTCAATCATGCTTGCACACTGCCTGCGAAACTGTCGTCCGTAATAAAACAATTCGCATCGGGTTTGATTTTCTGCGTTTATCGCATCCATAGCCAGCCTTTTGAGAGATTTTTTGACAATTCAGAGCCACCATACAAGGGACCGACAAATTCCAGAATGGACACACACACACACACACACACACACACACACACACACACACACACACACACACACACACACACACACACACGGCCGACGGAAGCGCTGGGCAGACAGAGCAGCTGTATAACGGGTTATATTTTATGACCAAATAAAGATAAAAAATAAACTTAATCGATCAGACATTTTGATCTAATTGAAAGAGGAGGTTTATTCCTTTTCTAATTCGATCGAGAGAACATGTTAACACTTGATTGAATTGAAAACCGAAACTGAAAGTAGCCTAATGCCAATGTGCAATGATGTGCGGAACGAGCAGTTCTTCCCGGAGCCTTGGCTTGTCTATTATTATAATAATATTATCATATTATTGAAACAAGCATACAATACAACACCATTATTTTGTGTGCTATAATAATATATGTATACTTTTAGGTATCTAAGCACTGGGGACTCCTTAATAAGGATGTGAAACTCCTTTCTCTCTGCGCATCTCAGGATTGGTTCATGCCTATAGCTAGCACCGTCTCTGACTGTCCTCAACATAGATATCCATTATAAAGGCTCAGGATTGGTTCATGCCTATAGCTAGCACCGGCTCTGACTGTCCTCAACATAGATATCCATTATAAAGGCTCAGGTTTGGTTCATGCCTATAGCTAACACCGTCTCTGACTGTCCTCATGCTGAAAACGTGACTTGTCACATACGTGACTTCATTCCCAGAGACGCAAGAAGTATGCAAAAATAGATATTTTTACCAAGGAAAATGACAAAAATAGTAACGCACGGTGACTTGGTTAAGTAACTTTAATCAAATTACTGGTTTGGAAATAGTAACGCGTTAGATTAATCATTACTGTAAAAGTGGTCAGATTCGAGTAACGCGTTACCGGCATCACTGCTCACGACAGATGGGCTGCATGCAGTTGTCTCGTGTTTGCTATCTATTTGTAACACTAGAGGATGTTCTTCGTCCAAAAAAAGTATTGGCCATAATCAGCTAGCAAAAATAATTAATAATCATCTTGAAAACTCATAATTTGCCGACCTATAATTGAGAACCTCTGGGACGTTATGTATCGGTGCATCTGACACTGCCAAGCAGCGCCACAGACTGTCCAAGAGCTCACTAATGCCCTGATCCAGGTCTGGGAGGAGATCCCCCAGGACACCCAAAGATTGTCAGTAAGGATGATCCGAGTATCCGTATACATGCTCAGAATTGTTATTATGGGTTATTGTTTGTAGAATTTCTAGGAAAAGAATGAAATCTATCAATTTCGATATTAGAGTGTAACATAACAAAATGTGGAAAAACTGCTGTGAATACTTTTCAGATGCACTGTATATACACCAGCCGCGGTCGGTGGATCTTAATTGGGGAGGACGGGCTCGTATTACGCTCGGGACCGGAGTGAATGGAATGGTGCGCAACGCACAAAGCCCAGTGTTTTTTTGTTTTGCACACTGGGTTTTGTGCGTTGCGCACCATTCCATTCACTCTGGTCCCGTGCGTAATACGAGCCGTCCTCACCAATTAAGATCCACCAACCGCGGCTGATATACACACGTGCCGACAAACAGCTGAACAACCTGAGCATTTATCATTAAACTAGATTCAGTCAGCCCTAAAGCACTTGGTAGAGGAATTGAACTGCCCCTCCTGCATACTATTTATGTTCAATAAAGGCCAATTTTTTTTTGTATTCGAACATATTGTTATTTTGTGGGTTTTCTATGACAGCACATACATTATCACTTTGATAGTCTTTGTGGAAGACCATTGTGGCTCATCTTAAAATTTGGGAAAGCACTGGAAGGCATAGTTGGCTAAGTCGCTGCATTGCAGGACAAACTACGCCATGGTAGTCAGGAGTTCGAGCCTGCCTATGGGTTCTCCGGCTTTCCCCGGACCTCCAAAACGAGGCAGTGCAAATTGGCACAGAGCTGCCCAGGATTTGGGATAGATAAGCCAAATCATCTACCTTGCCACATTGCTCTCCAGCGACTCCATGCATGCAAATGTAAATTCAGTCATGTATAGTTGGTGAACGTAATCATCCTGCGCATAACAACATTGACTGCAAGGTTTACTACAGTCCAATGTCCTCAAAGCGGCGATGGAGAAACAAGGTTTGGTAAGCAGAAAGGACAAAGACATATTCAAACCAACCTTGCTCAGATTTTGCTCTGCCTTCCAAAGGTGAAAGTAGCCATCCAGGGACACGGCTCCAAGCTCCTGAAAGAAGGCAGAAACAGACAGCATGTAGCCCCTCCTGAGTACAGCACCGTGGTCAGTCTCAGAGGGTTAAAAGGGAGACTGCTGACCTTGTGGTTGTTGTTGAAGGCCAAGGCCCGTACTTTACAGTTGTAGGGGTTGGTGTACTCCTTCGGGATGTCCTCAAGAGCCCGGTGAGAGATGTGGGAGTAGCACGGCACGCCCTCCTCGTCCTGCTGTCGCACAGCCTGGTTGAGCACCTCGTCAGACACCTCCCACAGGCCCATGGAACCATCCCGTGACCCTGGAGAGAAGCGTTAAATTGATTAGTTGGATGGAACTTTAAAATATAATAAGAGATGAGCAATGCTCTGGTATTCTTATTATGGCTTATCAGTTCCTGTCGCTAAACACTGACCAGACACAGCCATGCTGTCGCTGATCCAGGCGATGGAGAAGATCCAGTCCTTATGGCCATCCTGAAATACAGAGATCCCTCCCATGAGATATAATTCTCGTCATGGTTGTCTCACTGAACAGTACCTTTCTACTGGGCAGATCAGTACGCCCACACCAGAACGGAAAGCACACTCACGTCTCCCACGCACACAGGGTCCAGGGTGGGCAACCTGTAAACGGCCAGGCTGTTGGGGTTGTCTCCGCCGGTGGCCAGCAGAGTGCCCGAGGGGTTGAGCTCGATGGCGTGGATCCCGCAACCTTGCTGGTCGAGCCCGGATACTGAGCTCGTACCGGGGTGTAACGGGGCCCCCAACGCCGCCCCGATCACCACTCCCCCAGAATGGCCATCCGTCAGCATGGGGATGCGGGTGACCTGCCCCGTCAGAACATCTGCCACAAACAGCTGAGGACAGACACCAGGGTTTAGATATGTACCATGGTCTGAGGACAGACACCAGGGGT
>JACXGM010027181.1:0-14590 GCA_016801145.1 Umbra pygmaea | reverse complement strand
GAAGAGTGGGAGACGGGGAAGAGTGGGAGACGGGGAAGAGTGGGAGACGAGGAAGAGTGGGAGACGAGGAAGAGTGGGAGACGAGGAAGAGTGGGAGACGAGGAAGAGTGGGAGACGAGGAAGAGTGGGAGACGAGGAAGACTCTTGAAACAGAAAAAGGCAGTTCGGAGGAGGCAGCATTCTTCTAAATAAGGAGATGGGTGGTCCTCATCAATTCTCACCCAAAGACAGACTTCCTTATTTAATTTCCTGGGGAAATATCAAGTTAAATGTTATGGCTGTTCTGTAAGCGGAGAAGGGATGAGGTAGCAGGAGCAGAGGTGGAGACAGTTTGTCATCTCTCTCTTCAAACCATTCCCACTCTTGCCCATTCCCAATCTTTGTGCCTATTCCCACTCTTTCAGCTTCCCTGGGGAGGACACATCTGTTCAACATCCTCTCTCCTTTACTACCTCCATCATTCCCCCTCTACATTCTCAATGGGTGGGTCCTCCACCTCCTGGAGCCCAGGCCTACTGGTGTAAATGCGTGAGGGATCCCAGGACTCTGGCCCAGCTCAACACTTCCTGGCTGCTCTGGTCTGTGGCCCGTAGCTGGGATTTGTACCTGGTAATGTCAGAATGTCACAGCACAACAACTTCAACCCGTTCCTTCCAACTCCACCTTCTACAAGAAAAATGTATTCAAGATGACCAAGGAAACATGACACTTAAGTAGTACACAATTAAGGCTAGTCCTCCTCAATACTCTACTCCTCCATGATGAGTCACCAATCCTCAATACTATACCCCTCTTTCCTCTCACCTTTCATTCTTTCATTTCTGCAGCCAAAACGAGACTAACATGTTACCATGCGTCCGTACCTTGCTTTCTACATCTTGCAAACAAGATTATTTGTAATAAAATATTAAAATACCTAACTGACTAGTTGGCCCCGTGTCCTTTAATCATGGCGTGATTTCTCAACAAAGACGCTGAGGTATTGAAAAGGTCATTGTGTTGCTCTGAGTCTCCTAGTCACATTGGAACGGTCTGCCCAAGTGGCCAAACAGCGTGAGAGAAGGTCAAGAAATACAACCACAAGACCAGACGTGAGTCTATACTTGTACATAAGCTTTCTTCAGAGACTCATTGAAAACGAGGTGCCCATTAAAAGAAATAAAAATATGCCTTGAAGCCAACTGACGCACATCGCTCCTAAAGTGGTCATGGTTACCCGTTGCCGTGGTGAGCACATGTGGAAACTGGATTACAAGTGTGTGGCATGGCTTAACTTTGACCCATCCAGAGAAGGTTATTTGGCTTTACAGCTAATGGACTGTAACTCTACTTAATGACGTCATCACATCGGGAACAAATCTTTCGGTATGGAAAGGACAGTACAAAACTGGTTATTGTGAAGTCTGACACCCCGGCACTCCGCTCCACCCCAGTGTTCACAACATGACCCAGCTTCCTGTTGACAGAGGAAGTGATAGCCAGTGGTGTGTACTGTACTCACCCTGAAGACCCGGTGCTCTTGCACACGCCCAGTAGAGGCCTCTTGTCTGCAAAACTGTCTATCTTCAGAGGACCTAGAGGAGGAGAAGCAGGATGGTAACCGATGTTGAGGAAGTGACAGAGAACAGAGAAACAACAACTGACTGACACAAAGAGGAACATTCAACATTCATCATTAGGAGGCCTTGTGCACGTCAGACAGGCCTGTAGTGTATTGTGACCAGCCCGGTCTGCCAGAGCCACCCATTCCATTTAGCAAGCACTACCGCAGCAGGATGCGTGTTGATTACATTACGACAGCAGCGCTCTAATCCAATTATACCCCAAAAACAATTCCAAAGAGGAAATGGAGAAAAAATATCAAATAGAACAAAAAACAAGAAAGAGAGAAGTTCCTGTCAATTTAGAGGACTCATCCTTGCCCGCCACAGAATAAGGCCCACGTTCACTTGAAGACTTATGGGGATCAAGTAGATTAAAATACCAGCATGCAAGACATTAAGGGAACTGGGGAGCAATGAGGTAGAGGGATAGACACAGTACTTTGTGCAACATGTTGGTGTAAAGCAGAATGGAGGAGAGAGAAAGAGACAGAATGACAGAAATACAGAGAAGGAGAGAAAGAGACCAAGACAGAAAGAATAAAACTGACAGACAGAATGAAAGAGACGCAGACATAAGAACATTCAAAGCAGGAGTGTTGTACGCCTTAGTTAATTACAGTACAATAAAAGACCAGTGGGTCTTTTCAGTTCATGTCCAAAAAGGCAAATTATCCCCTATATATGGGCAGTAGGAGGCACTCTTCCTTTAAGTCTAAAGATCATTCCCAGTGCCCCAGGGTAGTGATGGGGACATCTGCCCTGCGTAGGGTGCCGTCTTTCGGATGAGACGTTAAACGGGTGCCCTGACTCTCTGTGGTAAAAAAAAATCCCATGGCACTTATCGTAAGAGTAGGGGTGTTAACCGGGTGTCATGGCCAAATTCCCAACCAGGCCTCACTCATAATGAGGCCACCTAATAATCCCCCTCCTTCCTAATTGGCATATATAACTACTCACCTCCCCACCTAATAGCTGATGTGTGGTGAGCGTTCTGGTGCAAAATGGCTGCCATGCGTCACCCAAGTGGGTGCTACACATTGGTGGTGGATGAGGTGGGCTTTCCCCCTCACTGTGTAAAGCGCTTTGGTTACTTTGAAAAGCGCTATATAAGTTGAATTAATTATTATTAGTAGTATTATTATACAGAGCCCTACTTTTAAAAGATTCTCACAGGGCTCTAATGTGGTGCAATATATACTGTACAGAATATGCTACAGTCTGAGGGAGTAGAGAGCATATTGCATTTGGTCTACAGATCCCATATTTCAATAATTGTCCCATCACTGACGATGGCAAGAGAGGGAGTGAGGGGATGTGGTGTTGTGTCATGTGCGACCAGTGGGGGTCCAGTCTGAAGATGTTGTGTGTGGGGGGGTGTAATCGGGCTGACTTCCTTTTGGTGTGGCCGTGTGGTGCAGGGAAGACAACAACCTTTAACACGCACAAACACAGTCACTCATATTTGTCATCAAACATCTTAGTCAACATATTGAGCTGAAGGCATATGTGATTACCCTGAAAGACTTAGTTTTAGTTTGTTGGTTGGTTAGTTATTTTACCAGGCAAATTAACTAAGAACATATTCTCATTTATAGTAATGGCCTGGAGAGGAGGGGTGGGAAATGAACCAATAAAAACCTGGGCATGATTAGGTTTCCATGATGGTATGAGGACCACATTTGAAATTAGTCCAGGACACCGAGGTTAACACCCCTACTCTTATGAATAGTGCCATGGGATCTTTAGTGACCGCAGAGAGTCAGGAAACCCATTTAATGTCCCATCTGAAAGATGGAACCCTACACAGAGCAGATGTCCCCATCACTGCCCTGGGGCATTGGGAATGATCTTTAGACCAGAGGGAAGAGTGCCCCCTACTGGCCCTCCAATACCACTTCCAGCAGCACTGGTCTCCCGTACAGGGAATAACCAGTCCCGACCCTAGTTAGCTTTAGAAGCAAACCAGCAGTGCAATAGAGGGCTCTATGCTGCTGGCTGGTTGCGTGTCATTGAAGTGCTCAACAACGGGCCAGATCTATACAGAATAGTGTATTATGAATAGAGGTGAATGAGAGAGTCACCTGCAGCAAAAGTTTGCTTTATGTTAAACAAAAGCAAACATGTATTTATTCTGGGGAGCAGATGGTTAGGGAGTCAGCCTTGTAGTGGGAAGGTTGCCAGTTCGATTCCTGTCTGTTCAAAATGTCATTCAGCAAAGCACTTTATCCTAAGTTGCTCCAGGAATCCCAGTGGAATTTTCACTGTAAGTCCAGTAGTGATACTAGACCCATTTGAACTGGGGGGCCCAAGTTGGGGCCAGTTCTACTGTCAAAGGGGCTAGTTACTTTGGACGACATTGGTATTGTATACTTTTCTTCACTGTATTGCAGCCATTAATAGATAAAAAACATTGAATAATTCTTGAATACTTAACAGTTTCTTCCATTCTATTGTAGTCTAGCCTAAGGGTATGAGTGGCCTGTATTATATACACTCACCTAAAGGATTATTAGGAACACCCGTTCAATTTCTCCTTAATGCAATGATCTACTCAACAAATCACATGGCAGTTGCTTCAATGCATTTAGGGGTGTGGTCCTGGTCAAGACAATCTCCTGAACTCCAAACTGAATGTCAGAATGGGAAAGAAAGGTGATTTAAGCAATTTTGAGCGTGGCATGGTTGTTGGTGCCAGACGGGCCAGTCTGAGTATTTCACATCTGCTCAGTTACTGGGATTTTCACGCACAACCATTTCTAGGGTTTACAAACAATGGTGTGAAAAGGGAAAAACATCCAGTACGCGGCAGTCCTGTGGGCCTTGTTGATGCTAGAGGTCAAAGGAGAATGGGCCGACTGCTTCAAGCTGATAGAAGGGCAACTTTGACTGAAATTACCACTCGTTACAACCGAGGTATGCAGCAAAGCATTTGTGAAGCAATAACATGCACAACCTTGAGGCGGATGGGCTACAACAGCAGAAGACCCAACCGGGTACCACTCATCTCCACTACAAATAGGAAAAAAAGAGGCTACAATTTGCAAGAGCACACCAAAATTGGACAGTTGAAGACTTGAAAAATGTTGCCTGGTCTGATGAATCTCGATTTCTGTTGAGACATTCAGATGGTAGAGTCAGAATTTGGCTTAAACAGAATGAGAACATGGATCCATCATGCCTTACCAGTTACAGTTACCACTGTTGCAGGCTGGTGGTGGTGGTGTAATGGTTTGGGGATGTTTTCTTGGCACACTTTAGGCCCCTTAGTGCCAATTGGGCATCGTTTAAATGCCACGGCCTACCTGAGCATTGTTTCTGACCATGTCCATCCACTTATGGCCACCATGTACCCATCCTCTGATGGCTACTTCCAGCAGGAAAATGCACCATGTCACAAAGCTTGAATAATTTCAAATTGGTTTCTTGAACATGACAATGAGTTCACTGTACTAAAATGGCCCCCACAGTCACCAGATGTCAACCCAATAGTGCATCTTTGGGATGTGGTGGAACGGGAGCTTTGTGCCCTGGATGTGCATCCCACAAATGTCCAACTGCAAAATGCTATCCTATCAATATACATTTCTAAAGAATACTTTCAGCACCTTGTTAAAGCAATGCCACATAGAATTAAGGCAGTTCTGAAGGCGAAATGGGGTCAAACACATTATTAGTATGGTGTTCCTAATAATCCTTTAGATGAGTGTATATCTATTGTATTCTAGCCTAAGGGTATGAGGGGCCTGTATTCTATATATCTATTGTATTCTAGCCTAAGGGTATAAGCTGCCTGTATTCTATATATCTATTGTATTCTAGCCTAAGGGTATGAGGGGCCTGTATTCTATATATCTATTGTATTCTAGCCTAAGGGTATAAGCTGCCTGTATTCTATATATCTATTGTATTCTAGCCTAAGAGTATGAGCGGCCTGTATTCTATATATCTATTGTATTCTAGCCTAAGAGTATGAGCGGCCTGTATTCTATATATCTATTGTATTCTAGCCTAAGGGTATGAGCGGCCTGTATTCTATATATCTATTGTATTCTAGCCTAAGGGTATGAGCGGCCTGTATTCTATATATCTATTGTATTCTAGCCTAAGGGTATAAGCTGCCTGTATTCTATATATCTATTGTATTCTAGCCTAAGGGTATGAGCGGCCTGTATTCTATATTTCTATTGTATTCTAGCCTAAGAGTATGAGTGGCCTGTATTCCAAAAAGAGCGGACAGAAACAAAAAGCATACGTTACTAACTCCAGGATGCTGAATGGATAAATGGATGGCTCCCTTCGGAAAATGTCCACTTCCACCCCCTCTATTCTGGGAATGGGCCTTTTGCCTTATTAGAACCGACACCTATTTTCAGGACTTTCCAAGCCCCGCCCACAAAGGATCCTGACTGAAACAATTGGTCTTTTAGCAGCTCGCCCACAGAGCAACACTGTTCGCGCCAGCCGAGTCTAACAGATTGCAATCAGTGTCTCTCTCTCTCCCCAGCTAGTACAACTCATTTAGGGTTTAAGCAGACAGAGAATCGCTCCCCTCATGGGCTATGTATTTGCTGCTTCTTATTACGGTCGAAGGCTTTCATCCTCGTCCAGAGCTCTTTCAATGCTGTCATTGTACATTGTTGAGATCTGCCAAAGGACCGGAACAGAGAGCAAGAACAAAAAGATGATTTTCTCACCAGAAAGCCACATGCTAGCGTTTTGCGCTTCTCACTTAATTTCAGAATTATACCTGCAGTGACAGCAAATTCCAACTACATGCCTAGAGAATAACTTGTTGGCGGAATGACGTAAATCAAGAGTGTATCGGCTTTAGAGGATATGAGTGTGTATGCTCTTATATTAGAACTGTGTGTGTATGTGTGATTGTGTGTGTGTGTGTGTGTGTGATTGTGTGTGTATGTGTGATTGTGTGTGTGAGGGTGTGTGAGTCGATGTGTGATTGTGTGTGTGTGGGTGTGTGTGGTCTTTAACCTAAATGTGATACTTCACTAGTTTCTTCAAAAGTCTGTCTGAAAGTTTTTTTAATAAAAACATTGGACATGTTTTTCATTGGTCAAATCGGAAAAGTCTGGTGAAGTTTATGGCAGAAAGTAAATAAAAGGATGGAGAACCGGTTTTAAATAAGCATCTCAAATCAAACCAATACCTTGCTTGTGTGGATAAAAGGTTCATATTAAAATCAAAGCGTCTGCAGTTATGTGCAACAATTTTGGTTTATTTATTATTATTTTCCTGTTAACAGCAAACAATTCATTTTAATCTCTTCTGTCAACTACATTTCAGTAGTAAAATGCCTACATGATAAGTGAGTGGTATAGTTGTTGACAGTGCCTTTAGACTTTGCTCCTACAGAATATGGGCATTTGGGGGAAGGTTCTGGAAAAGTAACATCAAATAAAACATTCTGTTGGAAGCCAGCGAAACATTCAAAAAAATTCAGCTTCACAAAAGTCTCCAGAGCTCCAAAGCAGTTTTGATTAAAAAAAATGTAAAGTATGACTAAGCAAGACTATTCTTTACCTATCCTTTACTTATGTAATTACCTATTTAAAACAATGTGGACAATACAATATTTGTGTCAGTGAAAGGAGAGAGAGAGATAGAGAGATAGAGAGATGGAGAGAGGGAGAGAGAGAGAGAGGGAGACAGACAGAGAGACAGACAGAGAGACAGACACAGAGAGACAGACGGAGAGACAGACGGAGAGACAGACAAAGAGACAGACGGAGAGACAGACGGAGAGACAGACGGAGAGACAGACGGAGAGACAGACGGAGAGACAGACGGAGAGACAGACGGAGAGACAGACGGAGAGACAGACGGAGAGAGGGTGGATGAGAAGAAGGTAAGAGAAAGAGCTGAGACCTGACGACTTGGTTCGTCTGAGCCGGTTTAGTCTGAGCCAAAAAGTCATTTGACAGACTTTAATATTAGGATGAGAACAGGAAGCAAGCGGGCTTCGGCATTGAGGCTTCTGAGTAGTCTTTAATTTACTCATGATATATCACAGCTGACACAAACAACCTCTTCAGTTACTTACCAGTTAAATAGATTGAGAAGCAAAAGCATGACAGTGCAAAAACGACAAAAAGGTAAGTCAGAGTGTACTAGAAAAAGCAACAATACACAGAATACGCTTCAGCTCAAGCCAACGTATTGGAGAAAATGTTGTCTAAGCTCCAGAGACGACACAATGCTAAGGGTGAAACACCACGGGCCCAGAGGGCCATTCTAGATATAATAATAATAAAGAGTGATATGCTGACCTAAATCACTGGTGACAAGTTATCGCTCTGAAGATTTATTTGTCTGTCTCTTTGTGGAGGTCCTGAGAGATAATGTCCTTTCTTCACCTCCATGCTCAGAAGCATGAACACCCCTGCACCTGCTTCCAGGATCACCAAAATTGATCGATGATTGGTTGAATTTGGTTAATCAGAAAGCAAGATGTCATGGTCCCCTGAAGTTTTGTGGTCACATGAGTAGTTTCTTAATAGATATATCTTGTAACATTCAGTTCAATACAAACATTTGAAAATAATATGGCTCCTTGTCATCATTTAGAATGCTGTCAAGGATCAGACATATTTCAAAGCAGTACATACAGTTGATTTCATCAACAACAACAAAAATCTCTATTAAATGGAAAAATACACATGTTCAAATGTCAACAAATAGATTGGTCAAAAGAACTGAAATTTGTTGGATTAATAGGATTTTTTGTCATTTGGAAAATTGTGTTAAATTTTTGGGATGTGGGGTGTGACGTGGGGTGTTTTTTTGTGTTGTGCTGGCATGAACACGTCTCAGTTCTGGGTGAAGACAGCTCACTGGGCTCTCTACTACCTGAAGTGTGTTCAGGCAAATTTATCAGAACACACACTATACAGCCAAAAGCGGGCATTACTCATGGAATATGTAGTGTTATGTAAAGCAGCAATGGAAGGTGGCAGCACATGTCGGTCACATAGGCAAGTTGAAATATTTGTTGCATCCAGTCACACCAGTTGTGCTATTATACTTATAACCTTTCCTGGTTACCTTACCAAAACTATAAGGGCTATCACTTCTGTAATGAGCGTTCACAACATCTTTAAAGACAAAGAGCAAATTGCGGCTTTTCCGACCAATCACAACCCATTGTCTTCCAGGTGACGCCACATGCATCTGCGAAAGAAATGATGTGCGAGATATGGCAAAAACCCCCCTGTTCAACATTGAATACCCCCCCAAAACACACAAAATCTACATCACTTAGCAGCACCGGTCACAATTTGCACCACTTTTGCCTGGAGGTGTGCAATGGCCTTTACACTACACCACACAGAGCTCTAATCATTATATTTTAATCAAATACGGGGGGGAATAAACAGCAGCGTACAAGGCACATATAAAAACAGAGAGAGCTGCATTCATAATATTTGCAGAAGCAACTGAATGATTTTGGATGATCCCAAAAATGGTCTAGTGTGTGTGCATTATATTATTATTTTTCCTCGCCTCCCAATTCCCACTGACCCTTCTTTGTCGGCAGCTCCACAACTCATTGTACAGATGCGGGATGGTGAGGGGTACTCACATGGTTCATCCAACCACATGTCGCCGAGCCGGCTGATTGTTGTCACACTGCTTATTCAACACTGAAGCCTTTAGTCAGACCATGCACAGGAGGATTACGTTCACTGGCAATACTTCGGCGATTGAGTTTACAGGCGCTCGATTTGAACAAAGGGAGTCGCTGGAGAGCAACATGGCAAGGTAGAAGATCTAACCCAAATCCCGGGCAGTGCTATGCCAATTTACGCTGCTTCCTGCTCGAAGTCCAGGGAAAGAAAGAGAACCCATAGTCAGGCTAGAACCACTGACTATCATGATGTAGACTGTCCTGCAAGACAGCGACTTAGCCCACTACACCAAAATTGTTTAGGAAATAACATTCTTTATAACACCTAATAATAAACATTGGTTTAAAGCAAAACAATAGCCTTTTGGGTGCTTGGGGTAATAAATAGAGAAATTCAATATTTGTTAATTTCTTTACATAAATTGATAGTTTCCTTGAAGATTCTACATGTATTTTCCCTTATATGCACTTATGTGAACATTGCATGAAAACAGCAGTAAGTATAATAATATTACTGATTTTATTTATTATTTTGCCATTTCAAATTTACCAGTAATTGCAATGAGGAAAGGTTTGATGCTTTCCCTAGTGTGTCAATGCACAATCACGTGTTAATCATTGATAATTAAGTATTTTAAGCAGTGATTTTATGTGTAACAAAACACCACATATTGTAGGGAAAAAGATCATCTGAATCACTTTTTTTCAGTATTTTAATGTTACAAAATACTTTGCCAGCTCGTCACAGCACAACGCACTTGGAATATGGGCATTAATAGATAATCAAGCTGAATTAGCAATACACTTGCTAAAGCTAGGCCTTCTAAATATTGGTTAAATGGCAGGCTAAGATATTAGTATCTAGGCTAAAACTGTATATACAGTGCAGCTCTACCAATAGCATTCAGGCATAGAGAAAACCCATTATTAGACTTAATTTAATTTAAAATGTTTTATATTAGTAATAACAGTTCAGATTTGCTAAAGAAATGGACTCCATTTACACTGTGGCTGCTGCAGAAATGTGTAACAATGTATATAATTAAGCCTGTTGCATTCTGAAGTTTCTCTTCTAAAACAATAACATGTTGTGGCGTGGCGTAGTGGGCTGACTCACTTCATTGCAGGAAAAGCTACGACATGATAGTCAGTGGTTCAAGCCTGACTATGGGTCTAACCGACTTTCCCCAGACCTCCAGCACGAGACAGTGCAAATTGTCATAGTGTTTCCTGGGATTTGGGATAGTTAAGTCGGCTTATCTACATTGTCACATCGCTCTCCTGCGATTCCTAGTGCGCAGATCGTCTGCCTTTAAATCCAATTGTGGAAGTATAGTTGGTGACAGTAATCATCCCATAAATGAGCTGATTAAAGGCTTGCGTGTTGGATGAGCTGTGCAAAAAGTATTGGTCCGCTCTGTGACATGTGGTTGGATGAACCATGTGAGCGCCCCTCACCATTCCGCATCTGTTCAAGGAGTTGTGGAGCTGCTGACAAGGTAGGGTCAATAGGAATTTGAAGGGGGAAAAAAAATCAAGAGAAAGAAAAGTTGACATTGTCGTTTGGTTATGATATGACAGGTGTAAACCCAGCCAGTGCTAGTGTAGCTCAAGTAGGTACTTACTGATATGGGGTGCTGGTAAGATGCGGGCAGCTCTGACAGGACCGTGACGTACAGAAAACAGCTCCTGGGCCTCCCCAACCAGCTAAGCCAAAGACATAAAAAAGACCACACATTCAATGTCATATTTATAACAGTTAAAGGTGCACTACAGTGCCTATAGAAAATCATTATATCCCTTTGAAATAGTCACTTTTTTGGCTTACAGCCTGAAATCAAATCCAATTCAATATATTTTTTGGTTCCAGCTTCATATTCAGATTCTACCTAACAACATTCAAGCAACAGTTCAGAAATGTAAAAATAAAAATCTGATAAAATTGGAAAACTGATCTAAAAACATGATTTAATATTTTGAACAGACACATTTTGCTTTAATTACAGCCACAAGTCTATTTTGATGTCCCTATTAGCATTGTGCACCTATATTTGCTCATTCTTCCTTGCAGAATAGTTTGAGTTCACTAAAAATTTTTGGTGAGCTGTAATTGACTGCTTTCTTCAAGTCCATCTGCAGATTTTCTATTGGATTTAAGTCAGGGTTCTGACTTGGCCACTCAAGGACATTCACCTTCTTATCCTTAAGCCACTGCATAGTTTTTTGGCAATGTGTTTAAGCTTGTTGTCATGCTAGAAGGTGAACCACCTGCCCATCTTCAGTTGTCTAGAAGAGGGCCGCAAGACTTCCTCAAGAATTTGGGTATACTTGGCAGCATCCATTTTCCCTACAATCCCGACCAATTGCTCAGTCCCCGCTGAAGAAAGACCCCCACAACATAATGTTGCCACCACCATGCTTCACAGTAGGCATGGTGTGTTTTGGGTGGTGCCCTGTGTTTGGTTTTTGCCAAACATAACGCCTGCAGTTCAGTCCAACAAGTTTAATCTCGATTTCATTTGACCATAAATCCTTTTGCCTAATGGCATTAGAATCTTCCAAGTGTTTTTTTACAAAGCGCAAACGAGAGTCCATGTGGTCATTTTTAGGAAAAGGCTTCTTCCTTGCCACCCTGCCATAGAGTCCAGCTTTGTGTAAAGCTTGTAAGATTGTTGTCACATGCACAGATGGCCCAATCTCAGCCATAAGGACTTGTAAGTCCTTCAAAGTTGCCATTGGCCTCTTGGTAGCTTCCCTGATCCATGTCCTCCTGGCTCGGGATGGCCCGATCCTGGCAAAGTGATGTTGGTGCCATACGCTTTCCACTTCTTAATAAATAAACCATACATCTACAACCCTCTCCTCAGGGAGCCTTTCATTAATGAATCAGGTGTAAACAGTACACCGAGGGATAGTTAAAGCCTTTGAAATCTTTTTGTATCCTCCCCCTAACTTGTGCCTTTCCACAACCTTGTCCCGGAGCCCTTTTGGAAGCACATTTCCAACCATGGTGTATTCTTTGCATTGCCATGCACTACTAGTAATGGATTCATCATGGAACAGCCTTTTTTTATGAAGTAATCAAAACCAATACAATTGATATCAGGTGGGGGAAAATTAGCCAGGTGTGTGATCTGGGAAGTGACTGGTTGTACCTGAGAAAGTTTCTAATGGTAACTCTAAGAGGCTGATCACCAAACCAGGTTTTTCACTAATTAAATTGAAATAATTGTTCGGAAATTTTGTAAATGTTTTTTTACTTTTTTTGTTGTTGCTTTTCCCTCATTCTTTCCCTTCCCCTTCCCACTAATCATACCTTGTCGGCAGCTCCACAACTCCTTGGACAGATGCGGGATAGTGAGGGGCTCGCACATGGTTCATCCAACCACGTTGCCAAGCTGCTGTTTCTTTTCGCACTGCTAATCCAATCACAGAAGCCCTTAGTCAGATCATGCACGAGATGATTACGCTCACCAAGTATACTTTCGTGATTGAATTTACAGGCGCCCGATCTGCACACGGAGTCGCTAGAGAGCAACGTAGCAAGGTAGATGATTTGGCTTATTTATCCCAAATCCCATGCAGCGCTATGCAAATTTGCATTGCCTCATTCTGTGGAAAGCCTTGAAGAACCCATAGTCAGGATCGAACCACTGACTTATGTTATTTTCACATTGATGTTGAGGGTTATAATGTGTAAATACAACTGACAAACGTTAAATGTAATTTATTTTAATTTCCAGGGTGTAATGTTACAAAAGGAATTTGACAGGGTATGATGATTTCCTATATAGTATGTAACTCCACACATTTTGTCTGGGCGGGACAAAATTTCACATTTCTTTACACATATATATATTTATTTATTTATTTTATAGAACACAAGCCCAATATAACACATTTCTGAAAACACACTTAACTGGATCTTTTCCACCTCGGATTCAATATGCTAGTTCCTAATGTTTACTAGTCCTAGAACACACTTTTGTATATAATTTAAAGTTTTCAACAACAATACCTAGTGCAGGTTTAGATGTAACATGTAAAAGACCACCATAGACCATGTGATGCTGTCATATGATGCTGTCATATGATGCTGTCATATGATGCTGTCAGTTGAACCTATTGATAGAACCATGACAGCTTCATTTTCTGCTGTTTGTCACTGCTGTTCTAATGTCATGCATGTATACAATGAACTATGTCTAAAGCCACATATATAAAGCATTGGAATTTATTTCTCAACAAAGCGATGCTGGTGCAACACAGTCTGAATAAGTGACGCCATAGGCCCCTGGCTCTGTAATGCAGAAACGTTTTGCCTGGACCACAAGAAAGCATCTTCAGGATGAGAAGGAAAAGGCTCTTCTCTGCACCAATGTCCAACCTGACACAACGTGATGCCATCGCTTAAAAAACAGACCATCCCACTTGTGGAGAATTTGACACCTTGACGAAGCCTGAAGACATCCGTCAGTTATGAAAGAAAAAGGATCTGACTCAGTATTAGCTGAGCGTAACTAATAAACTGGTTGATGAGTATATATACATTTTTGTGCAACTCTGTAGGGAGTGAAATTATAAGCAGTGTCCTAGCTAGTTTTGTCATTTGCTAAATGGAAGCCTGCTGTGTTAAAGTTTGAAAATGCCTGTCTTATGTCATTATGCATTATGTATGTACTCATTTCCCTGCAAGGAAAGAAATGTAATTTGAATTAAATGTATACTTCCAATTATCAATCAATGTTATTTCTAGTTGACTACAGTGCTGATGGAATTATCATAATAATAATAATAAACCTTTATTTATATAGCACCTTTCATACAAGGAATGCAGCTCAAAGTGCTTTTAACAACCATAAACATCCATATCAACATTTAACAACCACAAACTTCTGTTTGGATGAAGGTTGAGAAGCTAAGAAGTCAGCAGGGCAAATTCAAAAGACAATGTTGGTTCCCGTGACTGGAACAAACACATATCTGTTGACACTGTAGAACAAACATCCATTACAACTTAGCAAAAATGGAGATCAGGAGGAGTATAAAATGCCAGCTCAACCATGAAAAAAAAATGCTCAACAGAATAACTGTCCCCAAACCATTGAGATGCAAACAAGCAACTTTCTCTTTCTGACTGAGCTGACAGGACAATGTGTCCCTTTGATATATTTTGGAGAGATTATGCACCAACATGACATTTGGAAACTCCGTAATATTTAAGTAAAGAGCCCTTTAATATTCACATGGAAAATTTTATCTAATAAACTTGACCATTTTGAAATGTTAATCATACTTTTTCTTTTTGTCCAGGTGTTTGGTGTAGCATTCTAAGTTTGTCAAG
>JACXGM010027180.1:0-14591 GCA_016801145.1 Umbra pygmaea | reverse complement strand
CATGTGTCTCCATCATTGCCCACGTGCGCGTTGAAGTCCCCCAGCAGAACTATGGAATCCCCAACTGGAGCCCCATACAGGACTCCATTCAAGGTCTCCAAGAAGGCTGAATACTCTGAACTCCTGTTTGGTGCATATGCACAAACAACAGTCAGAGTTTTCCCCCCAGCAACCCGCAGGCGCAGGGAGGCGACCCTCTTGTCCACCGGGGTAAACTCCAACATAGCGGCACTCAGCCGGGGGCTTGTGAGTATCTTCACACCCACCCGGCGCCTCACACCCTGGGCAACTCCGGAGAAGAAAACAGTTCAACCCCTATCCAGGAGAATGGTTCCAGAACCGAGACTGTGTGTAGAGGTAAGCCCCACCAGATCTAATTGGTAGCGCTCCACCTCCCGCACCAGTTCCGGCTCCTTCCCCCACAATCATATTTATTTATAAAGCCCTTTTTACAACAGCAGTTGTGACAAAGTGCTTTGACAGACACCCAACCCGGATAGTTTTCCCACCATTTTATTTACCACTACACCACAATCTTCATTTTAACATGATCGCCATGAAGAGTTGATAGTTTTCCCACCATTTTATTTACCACTACACCACTGCTTGGTACCACCAAAAGCAAGCATCACAAGTGATGCACAGTGGCTAGGAAAACTCCCTAGTAGGAGGGACCTGGGAAGAAACCTAGAGAGAGGCCAGACTTAAAGGTTGGGGGATCTGAAGGTACACAGCCCATTGTAATAAGGTCAATCAGTGTTCATTTATTGTCATGCAATGAAGATATGATGGGTGGACTGTGACCATAGTCTTTATGTAGCATCAATACAGTTCGGTGGTCTTGCTAAGGAAGACCGTGAAGCCGCCTGGAGATGAAAGCTGGCGAAATCGGGTGGAAACGGGATCATCAACCGCAGTGACATGGGATCCAGCACAGCAGCGGGCCGGGCACAGAAAGGGGACAGGAAGGAGTCATCAGGCCACATGGTCCTGTCGCATGTTCCTAGGGTCCTCCTAGGATGAACATGACATCAGGAACATTAGTGGGCATACCTTGGGTCTAGTACCTTGACACAGCTCTGACCCCAAAATGAATATGTAAACCCCTAGTCCCCCGGCACATAAACTATTGCAGCATAACATCTGGGGCTGAGACGGGGGGGGACAAGAGACGTGGTCCTGCACAAGGAAGCCTCGGGCAAAAGCAAGCAGACATGCTTCCGACCCACCCACTTTGCCAAGACCACACCTCCAAAGGGTCACCAGCAGACCGTAACCACCGCAGGGGTAGCATTGGAGTGAGGATATCCCAGTAGAGAGAGGGGAGCCTACCAGGCAAGCCAGCATGGGCGGTTCATTAACAGTGCCTCTGTTCTCTTTTAGCCCCTTGGGCCAGACTACACTATACCATAGAACTTACTGAAGAGATGAGTCTTCAGCATAGACTTAAATGTTGAGACTGAGTCTGCATCTCTCACATGGGTTGGCAGATCATTCCACAGAATTGGAGCTCTATATGGGAAAGCCCTTCCACCAGCTGTTTGTTTACAAATTCTAGGAACTAGAATAGTGTGTGATATTGTTCATTAGTGTTGTGATAGTGTGTGTTAGTAATGTAATAGTGTATAATGGTGTGTGTTAGTATTGTAATAGTGTACAATTGTGTGTAATAGTGTGCATTATTATTTTAATATTGTGTATCAGTATTGTAATAGTGTGTATTTGTCAGAGGTGGACAAAGTACTGGGTAAAAGTACTTTTCTGAGTAACTCGGAGTTCACAAGTTTTGGGAAGTCCCTACTTAAGACCAAATTGATCAGGTAAAAGGAGTTCACATCTTACTGGTGACCATGATTGATATTTCCTTCAATCTATCTAATTGTTTTATAGGTTACTGTTAAGATAGTATTTTAATACTGACCAAACACTCCACCCAGTTACTCTACCCACAGTTACTCGACCCAGTCCAACCAGTTACTCCACCCACTCCAAACACTAGCCAGTTACTTCACCGACTCTACTCAGTTATGGCTCCTGCTCACTGTGGCAACTCCTGGCGATTTTAGGGTTAGGGACCAGTTTACGTCCGATCACTATCTCGCTGCCTGCTGTGTTAATCCCCACCACCCACTGATAGCAACTACCGTCTAGAGATTCCTAGACGCTACGAGACGCTAGACGTTAGTCGCTAACTCTGAGCTAATCAGAAAGTGGGGGGAAAAAGGTCAACGAAAGTGGGGGAAGAAGGACCAGGAGGAGAACGAACGTCTTGAAGCGGAAGGAAAGAAGAATTTGTTTTACCGGTAGCAACAAATGTAACGTGACAAAGCTGTTTATCAAACAAGTTATTTGACAGCGGATTGGACTTCATTTGGGGCCTATACTACGAAGAAAGATTTGGGGTTAGCAAGGTAATTTCAGGTTTAACCCTGGGTTTTCAGTATCACAACGTTGGGTCTGCTGTTACCGGTTTACATTTCCATGGTAACTTATGCTGCAAACCTAACCTGCTCCGGAGCAGGTTATAGTTGAGATAACCGATTAACCCCAACAAAAGCACCGCCTACTGACCAATCAAATTCACGATTGAAAAATGGGTCACCATTCTGGGAGTCGCCATTGGCTTCCTCTGATGATATCAGCGGAGGGAGTGACCTGTCTTTGTCAGCTTCTTGGGCCATATGTGCCAGTGCAGTGCGGTAGCCTACACTGAAGTTGCACTTACAGTTCCACAGACTTTATGCATTATGTTGTTTGTGACCATTATACAATCTATGTTTGTGACAGGTATTTTATTGTAGGGTCTGTTGATATGGACCAACATCAATATATAACCTTTCACTGTAGAGACAGTACATACATTTACTGTAATTACTCCTACAGAACTTGTTCAACATGCCTGTATTTTGATTCATATACCCATCCTGTTCATTTTTTTATTTGCTCCCATTACGGTTTCACACTACCAGGGTTGAAAATGAAAGAATATGATAAGTAAAATTGTAATACACGATAAGCATTAGGCAACACATTTGTTTAATGGAATACACAATTGAAATTATAGTCAGTAATATCGATGAGCCAGAGGTATTTATAAATACAGAAATAGTTTTCTTGCTCTTCATATTTCTAAAAAATTATGATTTACAACAGTTGAGCGAAATATGTGGCTCTCACAGACTTGTCCGTGTCTGCGATTGGTCCGATGGTGCACACACCGCCCTTTTACATGAACGCGCTCGTTACTAGATTGGGAAATCCTGTTTTTTTTTACGAATTGATAACCACCATCGTGAGATCTCTTATCTAGATTGCAACTGTTAGGTTCAGTGAAGCCAGGTAATGAAAATAAAACCAGGGCACGTTGAACTTTCTTCGTAGTATAGGCCCCTGGACTTTACAGGTTAGTTTTAATTAACTAATTTAACTAACAGCCTTGTTTTTGCGTAGTTAATAGCTACGTAACGTTATCTACATTAGCTAGTTGAATATAACTTGGGGAGGGAATAGAAGGCTGATTAATAATACAGAAAGGAGACATAACGCGATAATTGTTACTACTCATTTAAAATTTGAACATGATAATTGGCCAGCTAGTCTGTAATTTGCATAAAAAAACGTTATCTGCATTAGCTAATTAAATATTGTTTGGGAGGGAAGGCTGATTACTAAGGAGACGTTACGCAACTTTTATTACTAATGTAATAAAATGTGAACATGATGACTGGCCAGCTAGTCTGTAATTAGCATTAAAAAACTGGTGTGTGGCTGTCAAGCAATGGAAATGATACGGAATAGTCAAAATGACAGTGTGTGATAATTGTTTATCTTCTCTACCTCAAATGATACTTTATTCAGTCGTGAATTATAGTCTATTTAGGGTCTATTTTATAGTGTAAGTTACTACATACACTATGAGATGTCCATTTATAACTCGCTTTGTTTACAATGTTCTGTCTGACGTGGATGCTGAGTAACTAGCTACAATTAATTTTCTTTCCTTCTAAAATTACTTTTCCAACTCCATGCTGTAACTGATTATTTAGTGGGGAGGTTCAGGCCAGGTGGAAGACACTGAGGACCCAGTACACAATTACCAAAAAGGCAGCACCTTCAGAAAAGATTGGAATTATTCAGAGACTGGATTTTCTGGCTCCCCATATTAGACGCAGAGCCTTTCTCTCCAATATGGACTCCCAGGAACTTAAATGTCAGATTAATCTACCATTTCTATTGATGAAGAATTCATACAGACACCAAAGCAACTGTAAATCTCAGAATTTGTCCCAAATTACGTTCTCAGGAAACTATTTTGAAAAAATAAATTACGTTATATGCCAACATTATTAGGGTGTTTTTACATTTGAAGTGCACGTTTTGTTACTAGGCTATATTTGTACTTCAATTACGTTGCTCCGGTACATTTCGTTTAGCGGATTTATGTGAGAACATTCCATACATTCCATAGCATTTTAAATTATATTGCAACGTTCACAGTTAAACGTGCAATATGTAATTTTTGGCCACCAGGGGGCTCTCAATCAAAACAATAGCAAAAGATGTACTTGGATGACGTTGGGAGGTTGCGTGGGATCATGGGTTTTGTTATCGTCGTCAATGACAACCTTCCAATCTAGCGTCTCCGGCAGAAAAAATGTTCACTGACAAAGTAATGTATTGTTAAAAATATTATAACTTTATTCACGTTATGTTTGGTGGTTCCCTGGAACTTAGAGCAACTATATTATATGACGTCATTGACGGGCGACAAAGAGAAACGTCCCGTGTCTTCAAATTAAATTACACATTTCTCTGGATTTGAAAGTTGGTGGAAACATTTAGGATAATGTAAGTACTCAACTAAGAAATATATATAATATATGTATAGTGATGTTTTCTTTCAATGCAAAGTATGTATTTTGTTATTGTTTTGATTGATATTACATATTGTACCTTTAAGGTTAGGTAGGAGGATAGTAACGGTTAAGGTTAGGCATGAGGTTACTAATGGTTAAGGTTAGATATGACGTTACTGAGGTTAAGGTTAGAATTAAGGTTAGGGGTAACATTACAAAAACTGACAATCGCCTGTCTGCATGACGCAAGCAATGTAGAACAAAACACACACAAAGTGCCGGTCGGGATTTGAACTCGCAAACACTGGCATGCAAGTCGCGGATTTATATGCCCATCCACCATCCCCGACCCCCGCCCTAGCATAAATTATGCTATTTACATGCTACGTCATGATCTTCATATGTTCATATTGAACGTTATTCGAGTGTTCAATTTAGTTCCCTAGAAACGTAATTGACCCTCTCATTCGTTCATATTTGACATATTTCGGTTTTACAAAATAGTTCCCTCAGAACGTATTTAATGTAATTTAGGGCTGCACCAAAGATGTACATGGTTAGCATTCCACTTCTCCCACAGTCTCACAACTTTAAGATCCAGTTTACTTAACAACAACCAGTGCACTTGTTATTAAATCCTTTTTTCTCTTGTTTAATGTTGATGACGACAGCTATACCTAGCCAAGTAGGATTCCCTCATCTGTCTGAGCCCTGGAATCAGCCTCCAAAACAACACTGTTCCACCTACAGTCAGCAGAGCCTCCCTAGGACATCCTCACCTAGAGCATTACAGAGTACCAGCACCAGTGAGCAGAGCCTGTGTCTGACCGACAGATCATGTAGTTGCTGGAGAAGGTGCAGCCAAGAAATAAAAATTTTTTTTTAAATTCTACTCCCGTATTATACTTCTAGTAGACTTATGTTTATCCATAAGTATAAATTCAATATATTAAAGTATATTTGAAGTATTCATGTAAAAATGATATTAGAAGTATATTTAGAATAAATAAAATGCTTTTCAATTACAATTAAGTATACTTTTTTCCTTAAGCAGGTACATTGAGCACAGCAATGACTACATTCAGGTTGGAGGCAGAAGCCAGCATTCTTCACATCAACCCATTTTTCTAGCAGAGACACTGCCATATTCTTTGGCTTAAATCAATTGCCAGAGATTGCAACCTGGACTGAAGAAATCATGGATGAATTTTGAAGCAACAAAAAGTAGATCAGGTGTTGCGCCAGCAGCCAGTGTACTGACTGCTACCCTGATCTGAGCGTCACCTTTTTTAAACTGCACAGATATAGTAAAATATATATTACTTATTATTGGATGTTTAAGCTGTTTTAGGTTTGAGGTTCACTTGAATACTTTCTGATTTGCAAAAAAACACTTACTCCTGCCAGGAGTAACAACACACACCTAGACTAGTTTAGGAGAATGAAACAAAGCATGACACAAGACTGAGTGCCTGGACATTGTAGTTATCTGTGGTATTCATTGAGCAAAGTGTAATACCATGTTGCCCAATTCAGGATTCAAATCCCCTGGTACATTAAAACTAATAACATAGCCCACAAAAATTATGTTAATTAAACATCTTCATTTTGTTAATCACCTCCCTCTAAAATAAATATCAAGAAATAAGAAGTACATTTACAGAGCTCAAATTATTCTGTTTTCCTTGCATTTTGAAATCACACATTGTGTTCACTGACAGGCTACATGTCTTATCAGTATCTATTGTGTTCCACTGAGAATGTACTTAACCATTGTCTGACATGAAGTAACTGCAGTGTGTCTCTATGTTGCTTGGCTCTCACTGCCGTGTTAGTCGTAGATGGCAAAGATGCTTGCTGCAGGGGAAAGTCTTCTCTCGACCTTTCTGGGATATGTTAATGATTAGGTCCTTCTCTGTCAACAATAACCTGTGTGAATCGGTCCGTGCACTCAGCCATTAACACAATGGAGAAGTTGTGCTTGTAGTTTTAGAACATAGATACAGACTGGGGTGGAGAGCAAATAATAATGTGTCACACATACAGTTCCTGGAATCCACATGCCACTCTTCCCCGGTTTCTGGGCAATGAAACATCAGAAATCTCATCCACTAAACATACAATATATTGCTTAACATTATGCTTGACATACAGCTCTGGTAAAATGAAAAAAAAAAAACTTCAAACTTTCCAAACAGTTATTTAGCCCACTTCACCCAGTTACTCCGCCCACCCCAGTCAGTTACTCCCCCAACTCCACTCAGTTACTCCAACCAGTTACTCTGACCAGTTAAAACACTAGCCAGTTACTCCACCCACTCCACTCAGTTACTCCGCCCACTCCAACCAGTTACTCCGCCTACTCCAACCAGTTACTCTGCCCACTCCAACCAGTTACTCCGCCCACTCCAACCAGTTACTCCGCCCACTCCAACCAGTTACTCCGCCCACTCCAAACAATCCACACAGTTATTTAGCCTACTCAAACCAGTTACTCCACCCACTCCAGCCAGTTACTCCGCTAACTCCACTCAGTTACTCCACCCACTCCAACCACACCACAAGGTTACTTTGCCCACTCCACCCACTTAATCTGCCAACTCCAAACACTCCAGCCATTTAGATTCAGAATAATTTTACGGTTAATTTGGCGCATCATTAAACAAAAAATAAGTCAAAGACAACCATGAACTCTCCAGCTGCTGGAAACCTATATTAAGGCAAGAATGGGACCAAATTCCAACATCAAAACTCCAGAGACTTATAACCTCGATGCCCAGACAACTTCAAACTGTTGGTAAAATGCCCCTTCTTTTTGGTTAACTTTTTTGAGACCTGCAGCAGGAATAAAATTTAAAATGAGCTCATTTTGTGCATAAAGTTTTAAAATTTCTCAGTTTAAACATTTGTTCTGTTAACGACAGGGTGGAAATTTTGGAACAACGACAGGGTGGACGATTTGAGCTTCAAATAGCAAATTAGCTTACAACAAACTGTGACTAACTAAATAGTTAGTCTAGTTGTTGAAGAGATTTTGGTATATTTAAACGTACATATTTTTAAAATATTGTATTTTATTTACTTCCAGTATATTTATGCCAACAGTGTGGACATGTTAAGCTTAGGCAAAACAAGTAAACAAACTTATATGAAGGAAATTTGTCAGTTGGAAAGTCAGCAGCTACTCACCTCTGCAGTTGAAATTCCCACCACTGAAGAGATAAAAAAAATCTGTTGTCCTGATGTCCTTAATGGAGATGGCCTTTTCTTAAAAAGGGAGATTCCGCAATACAACAGGGTGGAACCATTCAAGGGACATGGACAAACTCTTGTTTTTTATTAAATAAAAAAATAGTTTTATTACAAAACGATCAATACACTCCAATTTGAGTAATATCTTATATTATTTAATATTTAACAAAACATTAATAGGAAAACTAAAATATTTTTTTATGATTTGACTATTTTACATTCATTCAAATTTTAATGAGCAGTGCCAGGGACATAGCAAAATAACATACATTCTCTTATACAAAACTAAAGAAAATCTTGAAAATGTATCTAAAAGAGCCAAGTAATGCTTCTGTTATGAATAACATACTTAGTATAATATAACACACCCTTTCAGAGTCATTTGTATGTTAAGTTATCATGGCAAATTAGTTATTTATGTTCAGGACACCAAAAGGCACCCTACAGTGATATTAACCCACAATACTAATACACACTTTTACAATACTTATACACACCATTACAACACTAATTGACACTTACATACTATTACAACACTGAAACACAGTGACATGCTATTACAATACTAATACATACTCTTACACATTATTACAATCTGACAAAAGTTAATGTAAGTCTAACAAAAGTTCATGAAAGTCTGACAAAAGTTAACGTCTGACAATGTCCTAAAATGGACACCGTAATTAGGTCACCACCCGCTTACAGACGTTGGGCAATTAACGCTGCAGTTATGAAACCTTTGGACACTAAATGGACCTTCCTACAGTCTGAAAAACACCAAAAGAAAGATGCTCACCTGCGAGAATGTGCCTTAGGCATGCTGCAAGGAGGCATGAGGACTGCAGATGCGGCAAGGGTAATAAATTAGAATGTCCATACTGTGAGAGAGCACTACAGAGTGACAGGAAGGACAGCTTATCATCCTTGCATTGGCAGACAATGTGTAACAACACCTTCACAGGATCGGTACATCCGAACATCAAACACCTGGGGAACAAGTAAAGGGTGGCAACAACAACTGCCTAAGTTATGCCAGGAAGGCACAATCCCTCCATCCATGCTCAAACACTCTACATTAGGCACTAGACAGTAGTATTCAATTGACAGTTGATTAGGAATTTAGAGCTAGTTGGGCAGTGTCCATACAAGTGAGTGCTGTCCTGAAATGTATGGTCCTCCATAAGGATCCTGTAACACAAAGCTACTGGACTACTGAGATTTAGCATTATTATTATAAGTGTGTTTGGGTCAAAAGAGAGGTTATCTTTTCTGGGACATTCTTCTGAAGCAGCAGCAATGAAAAAACATCCATTGTATAGGTGACAGTCTGCTACACCCAGACGTTACAGACTTCTGTTGGAAAAACAGACATCCCAACCCTCTCGGAATTTACAGGAGTCTCACACATTTATATAATGGCTCCCTGACGACTGGCACCCAGAAATCATATACAACATCCCAGATATCGAAATGTCTTGCGAGCGAGCGAGAGTTCAATGGTTGTTTCTATTGTTAGAGAGCGAGTTACAGACGTGATGACAGCGTGACACAGCGTACATTATCCTTGTTGAAACTATGCCTGTTACGTCCCCCAGTCCTGTAAAATGTTCTGTGTGTGTTTGTTTGTGCTCTGTGTGTTTTCTGTACAGGTGGCGCTCATCAGGACATAATCATGACATATCAATAACTCCTTCCCCCCCTTATCCGGTACACCTGGTTTTAGTAATAGTAATCATCACCATCTCCCATCATGCCCTGTTTTTTATACAATGTGTTCCATTTTGTCTGCTTGCTTTTTTTGTATATTTTTAATGCATTTTGTAATTAATTAATTGCATTCAGAGACCTGGAGATATGATAATTAGCGCAAATAAGACTTTATTTAAATAACGTCTGACTTCCCATCTTTAGCCCAGATTAGAAGTCCTCAAACAAGGACTCCTGAAAATATATAGACATCATGACTACACTCAACAGAAACTCGATAATCATAGCAATTGGTCCGTTCTGTACCATTTTGAATTCAAACCCACCATGATATGTTGACAAGAGATGACCACAAGAACAGCAATAGTCTTCCCCGCAATTAGCATTTAAACACAGTCAGTCCACAGGTGGTGAGCTTCAAAGCCTCCTAGCTTAAGTCAACAAGGCCAGTCCTTCTGTCTCCTAAAGATGTCTGCATTCTACAGTTAATCAACTTATTCCATAATTTGTAAGTTCCTTTTCCAACATTGTATAACTTTTTTCTCTGCTCCATGATGTTCGCAAGATCTACAACTAATAGGGAAGTCCAAACAGTACAGAGTAATATTTCACAATTTCTATACATTCTAAGAAAAGGATATCTAGTTGACCTTTTGTCACACACTCCATGTAAAGACTCTCTTTTGTGCTACATTGCATTTTCAACTTATTGATTATTGTTCTGTTAATTTATCATTACAAGGAAAAATCTTCCACACTTTCTCTGGTTAGGCTGCTTGTGCCTAAGCTCTGGTTTTTGTGATTTGTGTGCTATTCGAGTGAGAGCTTGGTTTGTTTGTCAAAGTGTGAATGTAGTAGGCCTATTTAGTATGAGAGTGTGACAGTTGTGGTTGAATCCGTTAGTGCATATCCAGTATTTTGTTTTATAATTATTATTTCTGTGTTCTTCCCAGGGAGAAGGAGAACACTTGGGAGTGTTAGGCAAGCCACCCATGGATATACATCACCAGTAGGCAGTGTTGGGTATAGTTACTTTTAGGAGTACTTTTCAGTTACTTGATGAGTTCACAAGTTTTGGGAAGTGCCTATTTGAGACAAAATGATCAGGTAAATGGAGTTCATATCTTATGACCATGATTGATATGTTCTTCACTCTTTCTATTTGTTTTATAGGTCACTGTAAAGAAATTAACTCCATTTACCTGATAATTTTGTCTTAATTAGGGACTTCCCAAAACTTGTGAACTCATCAAGTAACTAAAAAGTACTCCTAAATGTAACTATACCCAACACTGCCAGTAGGGTAACTCCATTCTCTAAACACACCAGGTTAGATCTGTGCGGTCCACCCCCTGTAATTTTGTTTAGGGCACCTGAATCGAGTGCCAGTTTAGTTTGTGTTGTGTCTGGACAGTTAGGACAAGTTAGTGGTGGGAGTTATACTATTGTTTCTTTGATTTGGAACTGCACATCCTCTTCTCCCTTACCTATTACCGTGGCTAAAATAAAAGCCCTTTTGTTGAAACGGTATACTGCTGCCTCCATGTCCTTGCTTGCACTTATGACCCCATACCTCTTTTGCTGACCGCAGGGTTTCCTTGGACGGTGGGTTTGACATCGCCTACCCTCACGGGGAGCAGAACGTAACAATGCCACCAAGAATTAAGGCAGTTTTTATGGGTTTAGATATTAGCAAGGTGTACCTAATGAAGTGGCCGTGAGTGTACAGTACATCAAGTGTATATCAAATGTGGTTGTGCAATTCCCTGTAATGTAGAATTAAGGATCACCCCCTTATTGATGTAAAGAACATACCCAAAGTTAACCTCTTGTAACACTTGACCTGAAGCAAGGAGATACATATAGTTGATTTTTTTTTTAGGAAAGACTTTGAGTTCTTGAAAATATATTTAGAATAAATATACATACATGTGTGGTGGCCTGCAAGAACCTGTCGGATGTCGAGCCCACTCATTGTTAGCTATAAGCCAAAAAAGATTGAAAATGTGTTCCCTGTCAAAATTTATATTTTTTATTTTTTTCTATAACTTCTTAACTTCATTGTAATGTACAAAATAACCATGATTACTTGTGAAAAACTGTTAATTTCAGTGGTTTTTGGACATATTTTCAAGCCGTGTCAAATCAAAAGCTTTGTTACATCGCCTGCTATTTGAGTGCAACAGCAGACAGACCCAAACACAGATCAGTGAAGTCAGGCTGTATTAAACATTAATAATAAGTTATTAATCTTGCCTTGTATTTTAAACTTACATTTACATTCACAACGTGATTATGAACAAAAGGATTTCCTTTCCATTTACGGTACAGCAAAATACAGTCCCATTTTTAGAAAGTGCTTATTGGTTTTGGCTGGCAAGTTAAGAAAATAGGCTATGATATAAACATTGCAGTAATGTCACGAAGGATTAGATTGATGTAAGCAGCAATGGTTATCCTGTAACTTGTATCCGTCTTTAATTGGAAGCAAGAGGCTCTGATTCCGAGAGTAGCTAGCCCCCTCCCTCCCCACATTTTCACCTTTGCACTCCTGAACATAAAGTTTAGTCAAGCAACAACAAATTGGTAACAGAGTAGCAGCTTGTTGACAGTTTAATTGTCATTAATATGGTCACTGTTGCAAACAGCTGATTTAGCTGTATTAATAGATTACTACACAATTAGTCATTTACGAATCAATTGACAGCCAACTCCACATTGGTGATGCTCTCCATATCTCCAATGTAGCGTATAAACATGTACGATTAGCACACAAATGTAATAAACTTGCTGAATTAGGCTACTACCATAACAATACATTAAAGTTTTAATTTAGGCTATACATTTGTAATTGCACTGAATTCAATTTTTATAGGATCAGCTACATATCCTGTCTCGAAACTGAAAAAGTATTTTATCCACTCTTTTGTTAACCGTCGGTGATCGCAATGACATAAAAATTTTTTAACACTTCATCAATCTATTTAAATATATTATTTTTTAGTATAATAATTTGTTCTAGTAGTTTTAATTGAATGCAACCAATATCTACAGGTATTGTTTAAAAAATAGTTCATAGATAGATAATCTGTTTGAAACAGTCGAGCTGAGTGTCAGTGTTTCCCTCATGCATCACAATAGAATTAGAATGAAACAGAATGGAATCTTTGAATGCAGTTTTCTCCCTTATCACTTTTTGACTCGTGTCAACTTTAAAACGATGTAACTTCAGTTGTGATAAAGATCTGAGTGATTCAAACAGATTTATATACAGGATAGTTTGTAGTTTCCAAAGATGTATTCAGCCCAGAAAGCCACATTTTCACCATGTGAAAGGTTTCCCAAGGCCGCCACACAAATGTAAATGGCATCATTTTTTCTGTTTTTATTTTTCTACATCCTCTTTGAAAGACAACTACAAAGCCATACATGGGAGTTTTAGGCTTAAAATACTTGTAATCATTTCCCCATGGGATGACAACATAGGTCTACAATGATAGAATGATAGAATCAAGAGCCAATGAGCTATAGCATTATATGTAAAAGTATATTTTCACCAAAAAACGCATTGTGATGACGCGTCATCCGGGTCTTGACACAGACCATCCAACCTGTCAGGTCTTAGAACTCTTGCATGAAGATCTTGGTATCTTATAACGTCTGTTTCATAAGGATGACAAATATGACACATACAGAGGGGCTATGACATGTTTCACATGTGTCTTTGGTTCGGAAGCGCTTCATACACAAAGCGCAGCATTTATTTTGGGAAATGTTTCGTACCTCACATTATCACGTGCCATGTTATTGGAAAACTGAGACATTAGCTAAATTCATGGAATTCTAAGCTTTCTATACATATAAGACATGTATATACAGATGTCACAGGATAAAGTGGTGCTTTCCGTACCGCTTTAGCAATCAGTGCATTTAGTTGCCAATAAATGCTCTATACTCATCGTTGGGTGGTGCTAGACCACTTAAAAAGATTGCAGTTCTAATGCTTCCTAGAGATATGTTTTTTGGGGGCATAGACTGATATTAAATCAATGTAGTTGTATTATTATACACAGTAACATACCTTTCTTAATTTAAATAACGCCTTGTTTGTTTTAAAACGGCTTTAGATAAGCAAATAAATATTGTAGACTACTGCGTCTGCATTCTCCAATCAGAATGTGTCCCTGAATGTGGTGTATCAATTTGCATCTTCTCATCTTCTCTCTTCATTGGATGCCATTTATCATAGCGCTTTAAGATAAGACTGTAAACCTTTAACTCATCATTGTATATTATATAACAGAGTAGCCTGGCCCTCTCAGTCTATTAGATGGAAAATGCACTGTTATCTAATTATTTATAAAACTATTTTTGGGTTTTTGCCTTTTTATTTAGGTTGTCTAACTCAAAAGAAAACTGTTTCGAAAATATTTGCTCCGGTCTGAAAATTGTTTTACTATTTCTGTTCCATTTGTAAGAACTGAACTGGGAAAAATGGCTTTTATGTATACAGCTCCATATGAATGGAATCTACTCCAAATGAAATTGAAATGACACACCGGTGTCTATGTGTCACAGTGCTCCTCTTAACCAGAGAGAGAGAGACAGGCGCGAAGGTTTCAAGAATCAAATGTACTTTAATCAAGTAAATGAAAGACTGCCACGAGGGGCAAAATGAAGAACCAAAATAATACCACTTGAGACACGTAACAGCAGACATTGACGAACAGGGGAATGACAGAAACATGGGGGGTTAAATACACTTCACTAATAACC
>JACXGM010027179.1:0-14591 GCA_016801145.1 Umbra pygmaea | reverse complement strand
TATGTTCTATGTTTGGTTTCACATTGGGTGTGTATAGTGTATGTTCTATGTTTGGTTTCACATTGGGTGTGTATAGTGTATGTTCTATGTTTGGTTTCACATTGGGTGTGTATAGTGTATGTTCTATGTTTGGTTTCACATTGGGTGTGTATAGTGTATGTTCTATGTTTGGTTTCACATTGGGTGTGTATAGTGTATGGAAATTGAATACAAGAGAACAGCAAACTATATGGAGTGTTTAGAAAGAGTGAATACTTTATTTTGTCTGGTTGTGCTCTAAAACCTTTACATAAAACAGTGTATTGAGATGTGACATATAAAAAAGATAAATGATAACATAGATTACAAAAATTCGAAACATTGTTTCCCACAAATATGGGCAAATAACGAGACAGAGAAAGAGAGCGAGAGACAGAAAGAGATATGCCTAGGCAATATGTACATCGATACTCCATGCCAATAAAGCTATTTGAATTGAAAAAAAATGAAAGAGAGAAATAAATAAGGAATGAAGAAGAAAGAGCGAGAGAAATCAAAAAAGACAGAAAGAAATAGAGAAATAGAGACGCGGCTGTTCATGAAATTACCGTTCTCGTAGTATTAGGCGCACACACCCTTTCTTTTAGCGGCTGGCTTGACCGATTATTTTCAAACCGCGGCTGGCTTGGCCGCAGTGCCGCTGGTGGTAGGAGCACCCAGGGTGAAAAATAGTTAAAAAAAACATCAGTCCCGCGTGGACATTATTCTGTCCATGCATTGTAGCTTGAACAAGCCATCTCTGAGTAATTTGTGCATATAAAACTTAATATCTTTAAGTAAACTCAATAAAGTCAAGCAATAATAGTAAAAAAAAATGTTCTATCCACAGTCGTCTTTGGAATTTATCTAGTTTAAAGTAGATACATGTAGTTTTTTCAACATTGCAAGCTACAGTGATATTATAGCATGCATGTTGGTAGTGGCTAAAGCGTAGCTAGCTAGCTAGAATTCCTAGTTTAATATTTCGTAGCTAAGTAATCATATCCTACCGTCCTTAGTGTACAATGGCAAAGCAGTTTACATTACCTTGGAATAGTGTTGAAGAGTTCCTTGGCTGAATGATGCCATGGACACGTTTATAGAGCTAATTCCATTGTGTAAACTGTATTCCGCTGGCAACACTAAAGATGACGTCACAGGTTCGGTGAGGCACCTTCAAAATAAAAGACCGAAGGTCAATTCAAAAAGGTGTATAATTGTATAATAATAATAATAAGTGTATAATTCCTTAATTAGGATTGTTTATGTTTTACTAAGGCAAGTGTTACTATGGTTTAAGCATGTACAAAGACTAAATTATGGGAAACAATAAAAATGTATTTGGAAAAGTTTTTTTTGACTGATGGCTATATGTACATTATACATAGTATACATAATACTCTTAACCAAAGGCAAGTTTTATGATGTTTTAAATAATTGTACTAAGAGTGATTTATGGGAAGAAAGTTTTATTTTATGTAAGACTTGGTTGTATTTATATGATACATACCCTATTTGCCTATGCAGGTTGCTCTATAACAACAAAACTATAGACCATGCCGTGAGAATTGCAATGTAAAAAACATTCACTTATTTGTGTTTTATCCAGAAATTCTCTCATATCCTCCAAGATTAGAGGTAGTATAGCCAGCAACACAAAATTGACCTATTAGTGATTTCGTAAGTTATTCACGCCTGCCGGGTGAGTACGGACGTTGTTTTGTGCCGCTATTTTGTATTGAAGTCTAGTCACAGTCTAGTTTATCTTCCCCCAAAAAGGGGCAGTGACAAAATTAACAGTTAAGCATTACTATTGCAGCAACACATCGTCAGTAGGGTAAACTAACCTGTCTCACGAAACGACGTTAAAGGAATTATACACTCTGATATGAATTAACCTTCGGGCTTTTATTTTGAAGGTGACTCACTATCCCGAACCTGTGACGTCATCTTTTACTGTTGCCAGCAGAATAGAGCTCAACAGTTGAGGTCTATACAGTTTGGACAATGAAATTAGCTAAATAACCGTGTCCATGGCATCATTAATCCAAGGAACTCTGCAACAGTATTCCAAGGTAATGTAAACTGCTTTGCCACTGTACAGTAAGGTAGGATATGATTACTTAGCTACGACATGTTAAACTAGGAATTCTAACTAGCTAACTACGCATTAGCTACCACCAACAAGCATGGTAGTGCTAGTTATATTACTGCAATGTTGAAAAAACGACATATCTACTTTAAACTAGATAAATTCCAAAGATAACTGTCGATAGAAGTATTTTTTAGTGTTTTTGCTTGCCTCTATTGAGTTTACTTAGGTGTTAAGTTTTACACATTACTACTAGATGGCTTGTTCAAGCTTACAAGGCATGGACAGAATAGTCTCCACGCTGGACCGTATTTTTTATGATTTTTCACCCTGGGTGCTCCTACCAGTTCTATCAATGCCACTTTTATTTGGGATAAATGTGTGATGTTTTCTTGTCTATGGATGAAGGAAGATATCAACATATATTTAATAAAAGCAGAGAATGTCTGATGGGGGGAGAACTTCCACTCTCGGGAAAATTTCCGGCTTCTGAAGTGGTTTCAGTTCCACTCTGGCTCCATGTGAGTGCGCTCATTGGCGAGTGCAGAATGAATAGAGGTATATGGAGCAAAGCAACGCAGTTCACAGCTCTAGAGGGTGACACAAAATAAATCCTGTCCCATCACAATTCCACAAAAAAACTGAAAATTCCGTCCCGTCCCAATCCCAGAAGGATGACTCCCATTCCCTCCCACTCCCGTTTTGTGTTTTTTTTACCGGAATCTGTCAGTTACAATAAAAAATACAGTACAGATCACAGCATACCGTAGCCTGGTTTTACCAGACTCTCGTACGTACTAGGGCTGGGAGGTATGGCTTATTTTTAAAATGTTTGACGGTATCACAGTATTTAAAGGTGTTTAATTTTTTAAGTAAAGGGTTGAAATACATTAATTTTTTCTTTCATTATGATTTTTGTTGGAACACCAATAAACAAGAATGAGTTAGTAAAAGTAGTGCTATTGTTTAAATCTTTACTCAATGCAGGAATACTAATAAACAACTTCGCAATCGTAAAAAAACAAGCCTATCCACTGTCTATGGCTTTAGTACTGAACCGTGGCATGATATGGCACCACCACAGTACTTGCTTAGTAATTACAAAAAAGTCCCACTGTCATTTAACTAGATTAACTACTGGTATAGAACAGACAATGAAATTGGTTTCACAGGTTCTGGGCACGGAAAAATAGCCCTTGAACTCGAGCCAAACAACCCGCATAAGCTTTTTTCCCTTGTTATAACATCGGTCGAGTGGCTTAGTGCAGGTGCTAATATAATTAAGCGTGTATATGCCGTCAAGAGCATGCCAAAGGTGTATGTGGCAGTATAACGAAAGGCTGAAGCCCACGTTAGCCAATCAGATTCCCAAAATAGCCAAATGAAAATGTAAACATAGGTCGCACTTTTGGCGCAGTGCATGTTCTGGCGCATACTGTGATGTCGGCTGCTTAAACCTCCGTTTAGCTCAGTTTACATGCAAACGGAGTTTTCTAAAATCTCCACTTTGGCCAGAGTTTTTAGAAAGAATCGATAAAGGGCGAATTTTCTGTTTGCGTGTAAACGAAGGGCACAAACGAAGGGAAATATCTCAGTTTTTCAAAATAAGCATGTTTATGTAAACGGGGTCTTAAACCAAACCATGTCCACACTATCAACTTTGCACCCTTTTTAACAACACATTTTTAGCTTGCTGCTGCGCGGATAATTCTACATGCAGCCTCCATTGTTTTTTTCACAGTTTATCTAACTTCCAGGTGTTTGTTTTTCACGTGTGTTTGTGTGCTTCACGCAGTGGGCATTACGTTTTTAGTGGAGCGGTTTATTCCAAAATAAGATTATTCTCAGTTGTTTCAGCTGACGGAATGACATATGAAAAAAATACCTGTAACGAATATAGCATACCGCTTCATACATGAAGATCGGTATATAGTTTTTTTCCGATATACCTCCCAGCCCGAGTACGTACATTTCATTTGTATATAGTCTGGCCACACTCCATTGACAAGCGTTAACTTCCTTGAAAACGGGTACTCTGTTGAAGTTTATATCTATTGGATTTGGATGTGCCATAACCAATCGCTAACGTTTGGTCGTGACGTACTACAACTCAAACTAGCGCAGGACATCAACCTCATCGTTCTCAGCCACTCCCTCTGTTTGTTGATTGGACCGCCAAAAAATTGGTCGGAGAACCAGCGAATATTCCTATAGTATCTGTCTGCAGCCTGCAAGACTTCAAGTTACGCCCTTCAAGTTATGTCTACTTCCAAAATGACCAAGAACAGTGAATATCGTAGACATAACACATGGAGTTAACAGCATGGTTTCTGAGTGGTTAAGGTTAGGGTAAGGGTTTGGGTAAGTTTGAGTTAACAGCAAGGTCTCAAAGCAAGTAGCGCCAATGTATTAGTGTTGATGTATTGCTAGAAACCATATTGCAATTGATTGTTTTTTCAATTCGGACAACTTTAAGTTACGCCCCCTTCAAGTTACGCTTCTCTGTTGCAGTCTGCCGGCTCCAGGTCTGCAGCCTCCCCCTTCTCATGGTTACTGGAACTCACATATCAAAAATTACACATGTAGACAACTAGGTAGTGCTATAATGATGTGAAATGTGTTTTTGCCTGTAACTCCCACATAGTTTGACAGAATCTGATGCACTTTTGAGTTTGTCAGTCTTAAAGGGGATACTTCACCCTACAGCTATCTGGAGGTGCTAGTAGCTCCCCCCAGACATTTGTAGGACAGTGAGATATGTTTCACCCATGCCTGGCTAGTGTAAGGGCAAGATTTGAAATTTTGTTGGGAATTTTCACATGCTGACGTCACGGTGGAAATCCAATGGACTTTGGAGATAGGAAAAATGAATACAGGCGTGTATTCGGTCGCGAAAATAAGAATCCCTGTTAGACTGATCTGGCTTTCAAACCTACTCATTAAAGCCTCTGTTGTCCTTGATTTTTTAAGCTATAGCTTGTCTTTCTGTGACGTTTCAATCAGCCGTTTTAATGCTAAACAGACGAGGTGGGATGATTTTTTCAGTATGTAGAGAACTACAACACTGACTTCCTTGTTCCAAGCCCCGCCCACCCGGCAGGTCCTCTGGATTCTGTGAAACAGTTCGTAACCAAAGTCGCTGGTAACACAATTGCTACTAACCTAGGATTTGCAGATGAGGAATTTTACAACTTGTTTTTACATTCTGAGTGACATCCAACCAACATGTTTGTGCCCGAGTACACCGAAGAACATTTACAACAAATGGAGTTTGATATCCAGCTTCAACAAGGCAGCATGTTCTACAGATAATCCAGTTGAAACGCGGTTAAATTCTAATTGCCTAAATGCTTCTGTGGGAATATGTCCATCCATGTCTACTGAAGGAAAAAGCACTTGCTACAATGAATGGGATTGTGGAATAGCTTTACTTGTAAGGCTTAAACAAAAATGACTGACAACCGCATATGCATCACTGAATCACTGAAGTTTTCCAGCGCGCATGGAAAGAGACGTACAAGAGGACAATTAACAGATGAGTAAGTTTATTAAATTACTGTACCTTGATAATGGAGCACACATCGTGTCTGTGTGGTAATGTTAATGTACTGTATGTGTAGTGTGCCAGCTGTATTTAGTAGCTAGCTGACTGTGTAAATTACTATATCTTACTATATATAGGCTACTCTTTCTAGATAAAGAAAAATGGATGGGATAACATCACTTTTCAGCCGCTTTCGGGCTGTGGTGCCGGTTAATTCAGCACGTAGAACCCTTTCGTAATCTTCCTACCTAAAATGCCGACTGCAGACCCTAACTATATATAGGCTATTCTTTTTAGATAAAAAAAATGGATGGGATCGCATCGCTTTTCAGCCGCTTTCGGGCTGTAGTGCCGGTTAATTCAGCACGTAGATCCCTTTCGTAATCTTCCGACCTAAAATGCTGACTGCAGACCCTAACTTTTTATAGCCTATTGTAAAGTGTGAAAGATTACTCCTTCTTTTTGGGCTTGCTTGTAATTTTTGCAACCAGGTACAGAACACCAAACGGGCATGATGAATAGAAATTAGACTACAATTTCAAAAACAAATTTGTATAACTTTCTTGCGTCAAGCTCTACTGTTGAATTGCCCATGTTCTGTGTCGGTGTGTTCAAACGGGGACAGGCACTAAATTCGCTTGGAATTCTGGGAGTTGTGGTAACTCAAGTTTAGACGGATACAGAAGCACCCCAGTGGATGCGAAAGGAACTGAAATATACTATCGGCTTTTCTCTGATATATTGAAAAACAACAGACGTGTATATGACAAATCATCTATGGTAACGTTTGTAAATGGTATACTATGAAACTGATTTACTGTGGAACACTCCTTTTACACTGTCCATGTCATATTGAGGGGCTGATGTAACACACCAAGGATATTTGCTGCTGTGACAAAACATCCATCTTTTGGGCTTGGAAAACAGGCACTGATTGGGGTAGCTGCAACGGATTGCTCCCAGGTCTCATCACTTTGCAAAGCGGATGGATCGTGGACATGTAGCTGGCTGCCAGCTTCTGACTCGTAACGTTAATGCCAGAAGCACTAGCAAACTCAATGCTGATGCAGCTCGTGGCAGAATCAGAATTTGTGCCCCCTGGTGGCTCTTCAAAAATATATATACTTTGAAAATATACTCATTGCTAGACTAAAATGGGAAACAACCCGTTCTTGGTTTTCAAATTTGATTGTATCGATTAAATTCTTAACGATCGATCAATCGATCATCAATTAATCGTTAGCATCCCTAATATGTGTTAAGGTTACAGAAAAGCAGTTGCAAATGTTTTATGAAATTGTTTCCTTTGGAAAAATGCAGATAACTCATTCTTTGGTTTTGTTTTATTTAATGTGTAAGCACAGTGGTCAGACAGGACGGGCAGACATACACAAATTACTACAGTAAATTGCCAAAGAACCAAAATGTGGATAGACACACAGGTTCATCTTTCGTGGGTTCCGCATGTTATCAGGGGCAACTTGCAACAGGGTGGACTCGCCAGGGGACACTTGCAGTTCTTGTTTGTCTAGTAATTTTAATGTTGCACTCGAAAGGGGAGGCAAACAAAAAACACACTCCTGGGTGTTAGATTTTTTTAAAGTCACTTTTTTTGTTCTAAAAAGCCTTTTAAAATGCCAATGACTTCCTACACATCCTTTTCTCTCGAAACATCGACAACACATGACAGGTTAGGCTCTCCCTGTCAATACACGTGCTAGAAAGAGTTTTGGTTTGCTAATGTTTTAAAGACCATGCCGAAATATCCGTAGACTAGCTCTGGGCTCTGACATTCTGTTTCAGCTTCGGATGCCATCAAGCGTATGGATGTGCAGTAAACCAGTACTGAAAAAGTACCTCTGTACCACAATTTCAAAATGGCAAAAAATACTAGCATTTCACATATTTTGATACTTTTAAAATGAATTAAAATTAAAACATTGCTTAAAAAAATTAATCTTGCCTTTCATTGGAACAAAAGGAGCGATACATCTGGCAAAATCATATCCATTGGAATATAAATGCTGTGACGCTAACCTCTTAACGCCTGAATTTATTTACAATTATGTGTTTCTGTGTGTTTCTGGCTCCAAGCTGATGCTAAATTAAGTTAAGATTGTTAATTTGTGTATAGCATATAAAATAGATATAAATTTAGGTATGATGCAAATTAGCGACAACAGGCATTTATGGTAAAATGACAAAATGGTAAAATTCATTAAACACATTTTTCCATCTCAGATATGTAGATTTTATTCATGTCACAAAGTTGTTAGAACTTTGTGACACTGTGACCGGTCCTACGAGAAACCAGTGCCTGCAAAAGGTTCCTAGGTATGTATCGAATGTAAACAAACCGGCATTGGAAGAATACACACGCTATCTCGCTTGCAGTCGGAATGGAGTGCTCAGTATTTTCCATGTATCCTCAAGCTCCGGAGCATGCACGGTATCAGCACCTATGTTGCCTTATGATAACAGAAAGACTGTTGAAATTGCTAAATCCGTAAAGAGCACAGACAGGACTGCACCACCCACGCAGTGGCAGAGGGGCGCTTATTCCCTCTACCAGCTATAGAAGAACATTATAATGGAATGTTTTGATAAGGGAAATTGCTAAAATCAGTAAAAGACACAACCATAAATATATAATTCCTAAATTTTATATTTTAAATTACCTTTTATATTTTTATGGGGAGGCCAGGCTTTCTATGGCCTCCTAGAGAAACCGCCACAGCTGACAGATATTGTAAATGTAGTTTGACTTGCAGTTAATTTATTTTTAAGTCAAGCGTCAGTTCAATATTTACTGTGTAATAGATTTAAAACATTACGTTTGATATGTATTACATGCATTTCGAATAATAAAATGTACATAATTAATATTTACAAATATATATGTGCTGTGTAAGATTATAACAACTTTCCTCTGTTGGCACTGTCATCTGAACCCTGTTTACTTTCAACATTGTAGAACAATCTATTCTAAAACCAATGTAGTTGTTCAGTGGATAAGTCTTAGTGAAATCTTTTTTGTATAGAAACTTGTTTTGTTGGAATAATGTTGTTTGTTAGATTTCTTGTCACAAAATGCAGATATAACTCCATAGTTGCCCTCCTCATTTATTTAGGATTTTTCATTTTGAAACACATGAATCATGTGAAAGTCCTGTTAAGAGAATTCTAGAAGAATGTGTTACTGGATTGGTTCAAACGGGAATCCTATACAAAAGCCAACAAATCCATTATATACTTTCTTAAAACAGCTTTAATCTCATATGAGTCCTATAAGATCCTATTATGATAGAAGATCATAAGACTGTTTTACCTGCAATGTATGTCTTAGTTTTAGGGGAAAATAATATGTAAAGTGCTTTAGTCACTCTGATATTGGCTACATTGGTATTAGTGCAAGCAACATCAAATCATATTATTCAGTTAGGCTGCCATCCTATTTTAAATATGTACTGAATAAACAAAACATTGGCCACGTTAGTTATCTAGATCAGGGGTTCCCAAACCTCTCCTCGGCCTTCCCAGACGTGCCAAGTTTTTGTTTTAACCATAAGCTAGCACACCTGATTCAATTAGTCAACTACACATTAAGCCTTTGATTTAATCAGGTGTTAAAACAAAAACATGGCCTGTATGGGGAGGCACCAGGAGAGGATTGGGAACCCTTGATCTAGAACATAGTAAAATAAACAAACAAGCAAATGGAAATTTATGTGGCCTTAATAATTATTGAGTTCATTTTTATTTTTCATGTGATTAATTGATTTATTGCACATTGTGACAGGCATAAGTCTGACTTCAAAGTATGACATCAGTTTGACAAGAGCTGCATCACTTCTAGTCATGAATGGATTGACTGGCACGAGTACTGTGTGCGCTCTGTTTCACATGCATGCTGGAACAACAAGCTCAATAAATTTAAGAACAGCATCATAATGACAGATTATCTAAGTGACAAGTAACTGCAATTAATGTGTCAAACTAAATGTTAATGTCTTAATTTTTCAAGGCAGCCTTTCACACTGTTATTTTGATGCACGTCTGTGGTCTCAAATCCAAAATACTGCTACACAGTGCTGCTTTTTCTCTTTACTACAAATCTTACTCAGCGGATTCCATCTTTACCCACTATGAATGTAATGTTTTTATTGGCTTAAACGTTTGTTGTTGGAGGGAGTAAACGCAGGCACCTTGGGCCACACTTCTAATGGTGAGCTTGACTTTTTAAAGTGGAAGACTGGACGCATTGACACAACAGTTAAAACTTGGGACAGACGCGCAGAAAAATTGCAGCGTTCTCTATTTTTTAATCACATTGCCTCAAATTTCTATTTTGATTTGAAATATATTAATCGTTCAGCCCTAAGTGGATCATAGTTGGACTGTATAAAATAAAGGTCTTTAAGACTGACAGGTGTGGGGCAAATCATGATAACCTGTCATGTTCAAATTTAAAACATGACCAAGTGAAAATACGGAACAAAACGTGATTTTTTTCTAAATAATTCAGGACACCTGGAAACGATTCAAATACGGGGCTTTTCTGGGATAGGAACAGGATGTCTGGTCTCTACGTATACACCTGCATTTTCAGAATGCAAGATTATATTCTGCATTGTTTTTCTTTGTAAAAAATGCAGAATTCTGTTTTAACGCGATCGTTGAAATGTACGTCCAACCATACTCCACACAGAGTCCCAGGCCTCTTCCAGTAATACCTTCTCTCTGGTTCTGCAGGAGGGGTCAAATCTGAGAAGACAGTCTGAAGAGGGTGTCTGTACGGCTGGTCGACTGCAGGAAAACCTCAGAGATGGGTGGGTTCATCTAACATTGTTTTGTCTTTATATAACAATCAAATTAATTACTTAACTGTCTGAAAGTGATAGTACAACCCATTTAGGTTTATATTAATTACATATTTCTACAATTATATTTTAACAAATTAAAAATGGTATAACTTTTTGTTTATGAAGTCAGAATCATTTCTGGTTGTCTTTGTTTTACAGTGGACAGTCCTAACTGTCAACTTCTAAGTGAGAAGGACTTATCAGGAGAAACTGAACAACATCTTTACAATGAAAAGAAGAGTATCACCAAAACTAACCTCTTCAAGAAACACCAGCACAGACCCACAGGAGAGAAACTTTTTGATTGTGATCAGTGTGGAAAGAGATTTGGTCAATCAGGAACCCTGGTTACACATCAGAGAATACACACTGGAGAGAAGCCTTATAGTTGTGAACATTGTGGAAAGAGATTTGCTGAAGCAGGACCCCTGATTAAACATAAGAGAATACACACTGGAGAGAAACCTTATGGTTGTGATCAGTGTGGAAAGAGATTTACTCAATCAGCACAACTGGTGAAACATCAGAGAATACACACTGGAGAGAAGCCTTATGGCTGTGATCAGTGTGGAAAGAGATTTGCTCAATTAGGACAGCTGGTTACACACCAGAGAATACACACTGGAGAGAAGCCTTATGATTGTAATCAGTGTGGAAAGAGATTTGCTCGATCAGATTCCCTGATTATACATCAGAGAATACACACTGGAGAGAAACCTTATAGTTGTGAACAGTGTGGAAAGAGATTTGCTGTGTCAGGACACCTGGTTACACATCAGAGAACACACACTGGAGAGAAGCCTTATGGTTGTGATCAGTGTGGAAAGAGATTTGCTGGATCAGGGAATCTGGTTACACATCAGAGAATACACACTGGAGAGAAGCCTTATGGTTGTGAACAGTGTGGAAAGATATTTGCTGAAAGAAGCACACTGGTTACACATCAGAGAACACACACTGGAGAGAAACCTTATGGTTGTGATCAGTGTGGAAAGAGATTTGCTGTGTCAGGACACCTGGTTACACATCAGAGAATACACACTGGAGAGAAGCCTTATGGTTGTGATCAGTGTGGAAAGAGATTTGCTGTGTCAGGACACCTGGTTAAACATCAGAGAACACACACTGGAGAGAAACCTTATGGTTGTGATCAGTGTGGAAAGAGATTTGCTGTGTCAGGACACCTGGTTACACATCAGAGAATACACACTGGAGAGAAGCCTTATGGTTGTGATCAGTGTGGAAGGAGATTTGCTGAAAGAAGAAACCTGGTTACACATCAGAGAACACACACTGGAGAGAAACCTTATGGTTGTGATCAGTGTGGAAAGAGATTTGCTCAATCAGGACAGCTGGTTATACATCAGAGAATACTCACAAAGAACTGTATTTTTTCATCCCTGTGCTTAATTCCATCTGTTTCATGATAAGACCATACGGTTTACTGTAATAGCACTTCACTTTATAGTTTCTAGCAAAGCACACATGAAAGAAGTCATGCAATGAATTAACCTTGTTTATGTTTTCTAACAATAACAAAATGCATACTGCAGAGTTCTGGATCCAAATCCAATGGACAGATGTAACTTGATGGCCAGAATGATGGAATGAGAAGAGTATGGAGAAAACAGGGAAGGAACTGTTCAGGATCCAAAGCATACCACTCCATCTGTGAAGCATGGTGGAGGTAGTGTTATGGCATGGGCATGTATGGACGAAAGTGCTCAGGATCTAAAGCATACGACTCCATCTGTGAAGCATGGTGGAGGTAGTGTTATGGCATGGGCATATATGGAAGGAACTGCTCAGGATCTAAAGCATACCACTCCATCTGTGAAGCATGGTGGAGGTAGTGTTATGGCATGGGCATGAATGGCTGCCAATGGAACTGGATCCTTGTATTTATTAGTGATGTGACTGCTGACTAAATGAGCCTGATGAATTCTGAAGTGTTTAGGGATCTCTTACCAGATTCAGCCAAATGCTACAAATGCTTATATGCTCCTCTAGGCATCTTATAATGAAGCTGTTCATTTCTATAGTTTAAAAAACAGACTCATTGAAAAATGGCAAATACAGCGTTTCTATTGTTTCTATTAAAATATTAAAGTTTTTTTTAAATATTAAAAATTCCTTTAAGTTCTTCTTAAAGTTTTATATTAACCTGAAAATAAAACATAAATAACGAACTATAACAAAATAAGATCATGTTTATACCATTTTAAAACAATCTCTTTAGACTTGTGGCATGAACAGACTGGTATCAAAGTCAAACTAACAAGGAAAACTCACCAGACTATTTTTGCGGTAGCTCATTTATAATTGTTGATAAATTATAAATTCCTGCAGAAATGTATTAGCATAGTATGGAGTTTGTAAATGCTGTGAAAATGTATGTGTACTATTATTTCTAAGATTTCATATCAAGCAATAGATGAAAAATAAACTTCCTCTTCAAATCTCTACCCCTCTTACCCAATCTCGTGATTGGTTGTAGAAGTTGTTAGTCTGAAAATAACTTTAATTGAAAATGTATTTCTTCCAAGGTCTGGCCACACAAGACTATATGTGTAGTGCATTTTATTTAAAATTTAATTTACAGGGCCAGTATCGCCAATATTGATACGGATATCGATACTTTGTATTATTGAAAGTGGCTTGTGTACTTTCACATATGGTAGAGTATAATCATTTGAGGTATTTATCAATTTAAATATTTTTATCTTCTTATATTTATTTACTCATTATATTAGACTAACCATGTATATGTCTAATTTTCAGAGATCTTAGGAAGTCAAATTATAGTTGTATGCTAAAGTTTAGGCACCCCTGACAATTTCCATCATTTTCATTTATAAATAACTGGGTGTTTGGATCACCTATTTCATTTTGATCTGTCAAATAACTGAAGGACACAGTACTATTTTGGTAGTAAAGTGAGGTTTATTGGATTATCTCATTGCACTGGAAGCTACGTTTGCTTATTTTAATCATGTTCCAACTTAATTTAGGTATTTATTGCCTATTTTTGGAGGAGAGTTTTTGCAGTGCATTGTAAGGTGAGTGGTGGAATTTCTACCTGCCAGCTGAAAATTCATAACAAAAAAAGTTGCGTTCATGTGTCTGAATGGCGGTTGGTGTCGTTGTGCCGAAAAAGATCCCCCTGCCAGAAACGTCCCCCCTTCATTGGAGCGTGCACGCAAGCTACTGGATACTTCATTGCTGTCACTTTTCGGATAGTTTGCGCTTCCCTTGTCAATTGAGTTTACATTTCTCTGTTTTTAAACAAATGTTTTTCATTTTAGGGACAGGAAGTGAAGGCGTGATTGGGTAGGCACAGACTTAACTAAAGCCTTGATGAAAATGCGGTGTGAATTACATTTGAATCCAGACCTACAGATATTTCTCTACTATAGTGTAGATGAGAGACAGAAGTGATCACAGATCTGGTGCTGGACGTGTTGTTCATATACAACATTTTATCTGCTAAGTTCAATAACTTCATAACACATGAACATACCATCCCTAAATCAATGATGTATTATTATCCAGTTAGAAATACCTGATTGAGAATATATATTTTTTATTAGGCTGGTAAAAACATAAAGCATATTTATAAAGTAAAATTGTGTTTAAAAGACATTTCAATTGTCATACAGGCACCAAAACCTTAGTTTGCCCTGTAAGTATTCAATGACATTTTTAAATAACTCAGAGTGAATCTTAGTGTCTAGTACCAACAGATCCTGTGAACATGTTGGACATACTGTATACTGTTAGACCATTTACTTATTTATTTCAGATGGCTAATAAGTTTCCTTAAGACATCCTAAAAGGCTCTAAATGTCAAGGACTCTGGTTTGCAAACTGACCCATGCATATATAGTACATTACCATAATCAAACACTGACCTATAGTACATTACCATAATCAAACACTGACCTAAAAGTGGCCTGTACTCTGACCCATGCATATATAGTACATTACCATAATCAAACACTGACCTAAAAGTGGCACGTACTCTGACCCATGCATATATAGTACATTACCATAATCAAACACTGACCTAAAAGTG